>VMDO01000748.1:115372-259059 GCA_007922755.1 Pedetes capensis
TTTTTTTTTTTTTTTTTTTTTTTTTTTTTTTTTTTTTTTTTTTTTTTTTTTTTTTTTTTTTTTTTTTTTTTTTTTTTTTTTTTTTTGTGGTATGGGAGATTGAACCCAGGGCCTCATGCTTGCATGCTCTGCAAGTGCTGGACCACTGAGCTGCACCGTCAGCCCATTTTTTTACTTTTTGAGACAGGGTCTCACTAAGTCACGCAGACTGCCTCTGGTCTCGAACTTGCGATCCTCCTGCCTCTGCTTCCCAAGCCGCTGGGATTACAGGCACGCTCCTCCGTGCCCGGCCTTTTTTTTTTTTGGGGGGGGGAGGGTCCACAGTCTTGTTGTGTTGCCCACGCTGGCCTGAAAACTCATTATGTAGACCAAGCTGGCTTCAAACTCACATCAATCCTCCCGCTTCAACCTCCCAAGTGCTGGGATGACAGGCATGTGCCTGTCATTCTTATATTCCTCTATCATTCTTATATTATCTACTTAAAAAAAAAAAGGACAGGGAAAACATAGTTATATACTGAACACAAACCAATTCCCCTTTTGTCCTGAGAGCCAGGAGAGTGATGGCCATGCCAGCTGACCAGTTATGACTGAGAGAAGGCTTAGAAGCTGGATCCAGAGGACAGCTCAGACGTTCTGGTACAATGGATGCCACCCCGGCCCTTCCAGATGTCACAAGAAGGACCGTGGAGCCCAGTACCCTGCGGGTGACTCTCAGCAGCCTGGAAAGGTGAGTATCTGGAGGGGTGAACCCCGCTCTCCCCTGACTCACCCGGAAAGCCCTAGTTCAGGCCAAGGGACGTCTAACTAGCAGGGTGGTATGCCTCATAACCAGGCTGGGGTCCACTGAGACCACCAGACTCTAGGCTCAGAACTCTTGCTCAGGGCTGCCAGGAAGAAGGAAAGGAGACCCTGGGGGTCAGGAGGACATGTTGGTTGGCTGTCCTGGCCAGGCTGCATCTTTGTCTCAAGTCTTTCCTATTTCAGCTCCTGCCATAAGAGAAACAAAAGACCCAATTTCCCAAGGATGTATTTTCAGATCCTAAAACCTTGCCCCAGATGGAAAATGTAATAATAGATGTCATAAAGATATGTCTTCAGGACATAAAATCTCACCGAACTAATTGCAGATGTAAATTCACTGCTAATGTTTTCTTTCTTCTATCAACAAAAATAAAAGGTCTATCAGGAAAGGAAACTTTAGGAACACGGGCAAGTGTAAATTTCAGTGACACGATAAAAATAAAGTGCAATGATAATAAATTCTAAAACTGCTGCAGTATTGAGAAATAAATGTTATTACCAGAGGCAAACGCATCACTTGCAGATAAGCATTGTTGTTGTTGTTAGGTGCCGTCCAGTCGGTATCCGACTCACAGAGACCCTCATAGGGTTTTCAGTGGCTGACTGTTTCGGGATTGCCTTGGGAGTGAGTTGCCAGGTCCTTCTCCCGTTTTTGTGGTGCTGGGAATTGAACTCGGGACGTCAGAGACTGCAGCGCAGCGCTCTACCAACTGAGCTAAATCCCAACCCGCAGATAAGCATAGGCATTGATAAAGAATGAATCCGTAAACATCGTCAGAAGCCTGAAGCACTCCTCTGAAACAATTTCTTTTTTTATTTTTACTTTGTAATTGGGAAATAAAAATTGTATATATTTTTATGTACAACATGGTGTTTCAAAATATATACATTATAGAATGGCAGAATGAGCTAAATAACATATGCATTACTTGACATGCCTTTTTTTATGATGAGAACACCTGAAATCTACTCTAAGCAACTTTTTTTTTTTTTTACTCTAAGCAACATTTAAGATTTGTCTTCAATGATACCATGTTGAAGTTACTCCATCTAACTGAAATTTTATATCCTTTGATCAACATCTCTGCGAAATTTCCCCCTGGTGCCTGATAAGCACCATTTTACTCTCTGTTCCTATCAGTTCAACCTTTTTATTTTTATTTTAGAGTTCTATTTTTTTCCCCCTGAGGATCATATCCAGGGCCCCGCGCGTGCTAGGCAAACACTGTACCACTGAGCCACATCCCTAACCCCGAGTCCAACTTTTTTAGATTCCGCGTGTAAGGGAGGTTATGCAGTAATTATTCTTTCTGTGCTTGGCTTATATCCCTTAACATCGTGTCCCCCAGATTCCTCCACGTTGTCACAAATGACAACACTTTCATCCTTTCTAAGGCTGAAAAATATCCATTGTTTATGTATATCATGAAGAAGGATGTGGCCGTCCACTCCCAGAACAATCCCCAAACAGTCCACCATTGAAAACCCTATAAGCATTGCTGAGTCGGACCCACCGTCAAACAGCAACATGTATACCACATTCTCTTTATCCATTCATCTGCTGACGAATACATAGGTTGGCTCCATGTCTTAGGTATTGTGAATAATGCTGCCATGAACATGGTACTCTAGACATCTCTCAGTAAGCATGGAGTGTGGACATACTGATTCCATTGACTTCAGATTTATACCCAGTAGTGAGACTGATGGATCTTATGGTAGTCCCACTTTTAATTTTTTGAAGAATTTCCGTACTGTTTTCCGTAGTGGCTGTGTTATCCTCAAAACCACTTTGCTATTCAGTCATCTGTTTATTAGTTCATTCACATTTACCAAATATTACCCAGGCTCCTTTGAAGTACCGTACACTGTTGAAGGCACTAGGCCAACAGGATAAACAAGTCCATGACTCCAAGTGGAAATATTGGATGACAAACAAACAAATTGATGCATAATATAATATCAGTCAGTCATAAGTGCTTGGAAGAAAAAGTAGAGCAGAATAAGTGGACTGCAAATAACAGGATGTGGCCCAGGGAGATCTATCTGAGGAGGTGACATTTCAAAAGAGACCTGAATGGAATGAGGAACTGAGCCATGCAGACAGCTGGGGAAGTTGAGTTTCTGGGAGAGGGAGAGGCAGATGGGGGACAGAATTAAGGATCAGCAAAAAACAGCAAGGAGTCCTTGTGGTCAATGTCCCAGGGGAAGTGGTAGGAAATGAGGTAGGAAGGTAGACAGGCCAGATCACCTAGGTGCCATAAAGTCCTCCCTGGGTAGGGACTATAGCCTTTATTTTCAGTGTGATGTTTACAGGCAGAGGAGGGACATGATCTGACTTATCATTTACACTGGCTGTGCTGCTCATGTAAAGATGGCGTGTCAGGGCCGCAGAAGGAAAGCCTGGAGAGCCACTAGGGAGGCGACTGCACAGGTTCACTTGTGCTGGCGTAGACCAGGATGGTGGCAGTGGAGGAATAAGAAGTGATTGGGTTCGACATGGTTTCCCATGACCAGGATGAGGCAGAGTATGCTGGTTTTCTGGAAAGAGGGCATGAGAGAGTAGCAGCAGCCAAGGATGGTTCGTGTTCAGGAGGATCTCAAGTTCCAAGATCAGAGGCAGGCTGCATAACTTAGCGGGATCCTGTCTCCAGATAAAAAATAAAACGGGGTCTGTGGGTGTAGCTCAGTGGTAGAGCGCTCACAAAATATGTGCAAGGCCCAGAGTTCAGCCACTCAGTAGCACAAAAATAAATAAATAAATAAAAATAGTGCATGCCATGTTTTTGACTATGCCCCTAGATGCTGGGAAATGCCAGAGGAAGAGTAAGTATGTGGAGGCAGAACAGGAATTCTGTTTTGGTTTGAGGTGTCTCTTCGGCAGTCTGGTAGAAATGCCCAATAGAAAGGTGGATAAGTAAGCCTAGAACTCAGCAGGACAACATCTCACAGGTAACCTGATCTCTAATATTTGCAGGTAGCAGGTCAGCTACTGATTGCTGCTGTAACCTCCACTGGCTGCTTCCTGGTATTGTAGGCCTAGAAGCCTGGGCTCGCCATCATCTAGATGTCTTTCGGCACCCAAGCAAAGCAGAGCAGTGACTCCAGGCCTGCCAGGGGATTGCAGGGTAGCTCAGAGGTGCATTGCTCCAATTCCACACAACAGTCTAGGGTTGCTGGGAGACCAGCTTCACGAGGCTGGGGTTACTCCAGTTCATGTAAGCTGGACTCTGTCACATAGCCACTCCCTCATTGTGAGTTGAGTAATCCTCTCCTCCAAGCAAGCCAGGAAACCCAGGAGAGGGAATGAGGGGACGCAGGGCCAGATGCATTCTGCGTGGTAACCGTGTGGTGGAGAAGGAAGAGAGAGATCTCTGGACCAAGACAGACCCAGACTTACATCCCGCCTCTGCACCTTCCTGTTTGTGTAATCTTGGCCTTGTTACTTTTCCTTTCTGAATCTAAATCTTGGGTTCCTTGGCCACAAAGTGAGATAAGACGGTTGTAAAGATTAAATGAGTTTCACACGCCAATCCGCAGCAGCTGGTAACATTCAAAGGCTAGCTCCCCTCTCCCACCTCAACTTCCTTCATCAGGCTCCTGGTCCAAATCCTCGGGCTCTAACCCCCCCTCCACCACCACCACGATCCTGTGGCCAGCTGGGGCATGGCGCTTGCTTCTCCTCCTAGGGATAAAGACCAGAGCACCAGCATCTTCTCTGGCTGTGCGGGGCTCCTGGCCATCCTCCTGGTCATCATGGCTGCCTGTATCCTGTGGAGCCGGAACAGGCGGAAGAAGCGTGAGTCCTTTGTTTGTCCCGAGCTGGGACATAGTAGGATCAACCCCCCAGCCTGGCATTGAAAGCCCAGTTTATTTTCCAGTGATGCGCTGTCACGCTGGGGCGTCCTCTGTCCTTCCCTGACACCCTGATCCTGAGCTGTGGCTACATCACAGATCCAAGTGCCATTGGGAAGACATTGCCCTGGAGCCTTGTGACCACATTGCTCTTCCTGCACACAGAATCCCCTGCTCCTTTAGCTCAAATAGAAATTCTTCTAGCTGTGGTGGGGAGGGATGGGGTCGGGGAGGAGGGTCATGAGGGCATAAGGTGGAAGTTACCATGAGCAAGGTAGAATGAAATGCAAGTATGTTGTTGTTAGGTGCCATCGAGTCAGTATCCGACTCATAGCAACCCTACGTACAACAGGTGAAACAGTATGGTTACTGTTCCTCTGCTGTTCATAGGGCTTTCAATGGCAGATTGATTTTTAGAAGTGGGTTACCGGGTCTTTCTCCCAAGCCTAGAGCACCTGGTGTTCCCAGGCAGTCTCCCATCAAGTACTAGCCAGGCCTGACCCTGCTTAGCTTCTGAGATCTGACAGGATCGGATGCCACAGTGCTATGGCTGCTGGCTAAGTGCAAGTATAGAAGTGTCATAATGAGACCTATTAAGTTATGCATTAAAAATTACTAATAAAAGAAATCCAGGTGCCAGATGGGTAGAGGGGAAGAAATTCTTCTAGCCTAAGTCCAAACATCTATTTTTATGATACCTAATGAGGGTAGAGAATTTTTTCATGGACCATCTTATCCCCAAGAGTCCCCAGTTCTGTGCACCGATGCCCCCGCCATGACCGATTTTTCTCATTGCCTCGTAGGGCAGGTTCCTTACCTCCAAGTTAACGTCATGCCCTCGCTGACTCTGCCTCGACCCAGACAACGAGCCAAAAATATTTATGACTTCTTGCCTCGACAACAAGAAGAGCTGGGTAGGTTTCTCCTTCTTATCCATGGAGTCCCCGCATCCTGAACTTCTGCTCCCAGGACATGCTTCTTATCACCTGGAAGCAACTTTCTCCAAGCTTCCAGACTGTTCTTCCCTGCCTACAGCACTGAGGAGAATAGGATAGACAGACTATAAGCTGCACCTCCAGTGGGGGACTTCTTGTTGTTAGGTGCCATCGAGTCCAGTTCATCTCATAGCAACCCTATGTACAACAGAAGGAAACACTCCCTGACACTGTGCCATGCCCGGCACTATGTCAGTGCTTCTCCGCTATTCATAGGGTTTTCGATGGCTGATTGTTCTGGGAGTGGGCTGCTGGTCCTTCTCACAAGCCTACAGCACCCGGTGTTTCCAAGAAATTTCCCATCCAAGGACTGACCAGCCTTGACCCTGTTGGCTTCTGAGATGAGACAGGATCAGACACCAGGGGGCCGTGGCTGTAGACAGTGGGGAACTAGAAAGCCCTAAACTGAGAGCTGGGTATGGTGGCGCATGCCTGTAATCCCAGCGGCTGGGGAGGCGGAGGCAGGAGGATCGCAAGTTCGAGACCAGAGGTAGTCTGCGTAACTTAGCAAGACCCTGTCTCAAAAAAAAAAAAAAAAAAACTAAAAAAATGGGCTGAGGGTGGAGCTCAGCGGCCCAGCACTAGCAAAGCATGCAAATACGAGGCCCTGGGTTCAACCCCCAGTACCAGAAAAAAAAAAGAAAAGAAAGAAAGAAAGCTCTAAACTGAGAGCAGAGGGTCATCTGGGTTTGGGGTGTACTTTTCCTTGGTGTGAAGGCAGCAAAGGAAGTCCAACTGAATAAAAAGACCATGGTGCCAGCCTCACAGGCAAGGGATGGGCAAGGGATAGGTTGCAGAGTCCACTGAACAATGCCCTCTCCATGCCGGGCAGGCGTTCATCTTACATTCTTTACCATCCATCATGGCCGACGCAGGAGTCATTCTGCAAAAGAGCTTCCGAGGAGGGTTCTGGATCTCAGAGTACATCATCTCTCCAGCCCTCAGAACAGCAGGCCCCAGAACAGCAGGCCCCAGGCGGGAGATAACCAGGCACCACGCAAGCCCCCCTCCCCCACCACATGGGCATCGTTGGGACTAAAGCAGTGCGCAGACTGGCTAACTGTCTTCGGGAATCATTCTCTGTCGTTCCAGGGAGACATCAGGCAAGGAGCAGCCGAGTTTTCAGTACTGAGAGCCTCCTTTCCAGAAATTCTGGCAGCCCTCAGCGTGCGGTAAGAGGCAAGGGAGAAGACAGGCCCTCTGGGAGAATGTCAGAACTTTGGCAGAAGAACTGAGGAGAATGAGCTCTAGGTCTCAGATCTGGTTTCACTGAAGACAGACAGTGTGTCCTTTGGCACGATTTCCACGGTCCTATTAATAAACTGCCTGCAGCCGTAGCACTGTGGTGTATGATCTGATCAGATCTTGGAAGCTAAGCCAGGTCTGGTCTGGTTAGTACTTGGATGGGAGACCACCTGGGAATACCAGGTGCTGTAGGCTTGGGAGACGGACTGGACAACCCACTCCCAAAAAAGAGTTGGCTAGTGAAACCCTATGAACAGCAGAGAAGCACTGACAATAGTATTTTGCCTGTTGTACCTAGGGTTGCTATGAGTCAGACACTGACTTGACGGCACCTAACAACAACAACAATTAGTAAATTGGACCTCTCTAGTGCCTGAAGAGAAAAATTAAGAATTTTGTTTTGATTAAGAAAATTTAAAACAGGAGCAAGTACTTGGGGTCTTAAGAAAGGCACATGTGTCAGCCGGGCAGGGTGTCGCATGCCTGTAATCCCAGCGGCTCAGGAGGCAGAGGCAGGAGGATTGCAAGTTCGAGACCAGAGGCAGTCTGCGTAATTTAGCGAGACCCTGTCTCAAAAAGTGAAAAAATGGGCTGAGGGTGCAGCTCAGTGGTCCAGCACTTGCAGAGCATGCAGGCATGAGGCCCTGGGTTCAACTCCCAGTACCACACACACCAAAAAATTAAATAAATAAATAAATAAATAAATAAATAAAAGGCAGGTGTATTCAAGCACATGATGTTAGAATTGAAGTCGATTATTTTAACGAAGACATGATAATGTGCTTATCCAAACGAGTTGTTCTCTTCAAAGTGATCACTTCAGGAGGGTGAACAAATAGTCCAACAAGCCCATTGGTGCTCAAAACATAAATTTGGCCTTGGGAATTCCCTCTAGGGCCTGTGTCAAATGTCTCAAATATCCTCAATAGCAGGGATCACCATAAGTCATTCAGCACAGAAGCTGATGTAGGAACTGTTTGGTCAAATTAGGGAGCCTTCCTCCATTTTGAACAGAAATTTATTTGACTCACCATTCTAGGGGCTGGGAAGTTCAAGATGAAGGGGCTGCATCTGGTGAGGTCCTTCTTGCTGTATCTTAACTTGGCAAAAGGAACCACATGGTCAGAGAGAGCAAGAGAGGGAGAGAAGGGGGCTGAACTCATCTTTTTTTATCAGGATCACACTCTTATGATAACTAACCCACTTCCTTGATAACAGCATTAATCATGTCTTACAGATCCCACCCTTGAGCCTGTTGCATAGATTAAAGTGCTCAAACTTTTAAGATTCTAACACATGAACTTTTTGGGAGACTCATTCAAACCACTGCAGGGTTAATCATTGAGGTTACGTTAGCGGGGAGAGACGCAGGTATGGAATGCTGACAGCAAGCCTCTGTTTTTGTGTCCGGAGTGTAAAAGAATCTATACTTGGCACTGAAGTTACAGTACAGAATATTAGGTTACTAGTGCTGTTGAGTCATAATGACACTCATAGGGTTTTCATTGGCTGATTGTTTCAGGATTGCTTCAGGAGTGGATTGCCACATCCTCTTTCTCCCAAGTACAGAGTATAGGCAAGGTTTATTGCAAAAGCTAGTACACTTTCTTTCAAGACATGAAGGTGGGTGGCAGAGGAGCTAACTGCCTAGTTTTAAGGTCAAGTGTGATTTTTATACTGGAAATTTTGTCTTTGGAGGAAGAGAGAAACACTTTGCACCTGGGTTCTTTGTTTAAAAATGGTTAACGTGCTGGGTGCAGTGGCGAACGCCTGCAATCCCAGTGGCTCAGGAGGCGGAGGCAGGAGGATCGCAAGTTCAAGACCAGAGGCAGTCTGCATAATTTAGTGAGACCCTGTCTCAAAAAGTTAAAAAAATGGGCTGAGGGTGCAGCTCAGTGGTCCAGCACTTGCAGAGCATGCAAACGCGAGGCCCTGGGTTCAACCCCCAGTACCGCAAAAAAAAAAAAAAAAAAAAAAAAGTGGTTAATGTACTTCCTGATGTTCTCAAAGGGATGAGCTCAGGGACAAAAGTTTCAAATGTTAAGAATTTAGGCAGCTATTGATCTCGATTAGGTTGCAGAGTTCACTGAACAGTGTCCTCTCCAATGCTCAGGATCATTTGCTTTGCATTCTTTATCATCCATCATGGCTGAAGCAGGAGTTAATCTTAATTTCTTTCTTCTTCCCTTTTGCCTGCTGACAGCTATGCTAACCTACCTAACAGTTACAAGAAGAGTGTTATAAATAACCGTAAGAATCCTGTGTGTTTTATAACCTGGCTCTAAGAACAGATCCCTAGGAATCCATGAATAGTTTGGTGCAGACACCAGGGAATAGTGGAGAGGTTACTTTAAAGATCGGGATGATGGTTTTCATAGATAACATCGCTTGTTAAAAAGTCAGCCCCTCTGATTTTGTCGCCATCTTGGCTACGTGCTACAAATGGAGAGGCTGTTGTTACTCAGTCTCTCCTAACACAGGGGTTTCCGCTCCATTACCAGGCAGCCACCTGACATCACTGCCTCTGCTTCCTCCTCTTCCTCCCACTCATTGGGCTCTACTCCTGCCTGCAAGACTTGCTTGGGTGGCGAGTCTAGGTAGCTGAGAAAAGGCAAGAAAGAGGAAACTCCATTGCCACCTTTAGTTCCAAGCCTTGGGTGGGTGCTGAGGTGACTGCGTTTAGCATTGAGGTCCCAAACTGTCTTCAGCCTGCAAACATGTTTGGTTAGGACTCTGTAATGTTTGAAGAACATTTTCAACCAATTGCCAATGTTTAAAAATCGATAGCTTTTCATGTTGAAGTCTAGATGTTGAGCTTTTCCTGAAATTTCCCAAGTTCTGGAATCACCAGTCCAGCACCCCTCAGTGTCAATCATCAGCTGAGTCTGCGTCTCAGTTGTCCCTTTAATAATGACAAGCATTTTTTTAGTGTTTTCTATGTGCCCAGAGTCTTCTAAACACTTTATACATTGCTGTTATGCTGTTATGTGCCCTCGAGTCGGTATCCGACTCATAGCGACCCTCTGTACAACAGGGGAAACACTATTGTCAGTGCTTCTCTGCTGTTCATAGGGTTTTCAATAGCAGATTGATTTTTAGGAGGGGGTTGCCAGGTCCTTCTCCCAAGCCTACAGCTTCTGGTGTTCCCAGGCGGTCTCCCATCCAGGTACTAACCAGGCCCGACCCTGCTTAGCTTCCAAGATCTGACGGGATCGGATGCCACAGGGCTACGGCTGCAGGCACTTTATACATAGTGATTCAATTACCTTCACAAAACCTTATGAGGAAGACATGATGATAATCCTGATTTTATGAACTAGGGTCTGGGTTTAGCTCAGTCGGTAGAGCGCTGCTCTGCACTTTCTGAGGACCCAGGTTCGATCCCCAGCACTGCAAAAATGGGAGAAGGATGTGGCAACCCACTCCCAAAGAAATCCCAAAATAATCAGCCATTGAAAACCCTATAAGGAGCTGGGTGTGGTGGCGCACGCCTGTAATCCCAGTGGCTCAGGAGGTGGAGCCAGAAGAATCGCAGACCAGGGGAAGTCTGCGTAATTTAGTGAGACCCTGTCTCAAAAAGTAAAGAGAAAAAGGGGGGGGGGGCTGGGGGTGCAGCTCAGTGGTCCAGCACTTGCATAGCATGCAAGCACAAGGCCCTGGGTTCAATCCCTATACAGGGGAAAAAAAAAAGAAAAACCTATGAGGGTCGCTATGGGAGGTTGGATGGCACCTAACAACAACAACAACAGCCATTTTATGAACTAGGAAACAAAGGTGCAGAGAGATTAGCAAGGTGCTCAGGCTCCCTCAACACAAAGGATTGAGGCTTAGATTCACACCTTCAGTCTGAGTCTAGGCCTCTACCTTTATTAACTTCGCCGCAATGCCTGTCCCTAGGCTGGGGCGAGGCAGGCTCTCTCTGGTTTATGATATTGCCTTCCTGTTCTTCATTGAACTTCCACTCTGGGGCCAAAACCCAGCTCCCATTTGTCGTCACAATTCCACGATTGCTTTTCTTAAACTTAGTCCTCTTCACTCCTATGCTCGAACCTACCTGGGATCCCGAGCCTTGCAATTGGAGACCCGGATTTAGGGCTTTGCTCCAAGGAGGAGGACGGAAGAAAGAACCTATGATAGCCGTACTGAGTGAGGAAGAGGAGAGGCTTTGTCCACATTTTCCCCTCTGCCCTGTTACTTTCTCTTCTTTCTCCCAGGCAGATGACCCCCTCCAGGTGCACAGCGCCCATGTTCACGCCTTGGGGTATGCCGTGGGTGTCTATGACAATGCCACAGTGCCCCAGATGGGCGGGCACCTGGCTCCCTCAGCACACAGCATCCATGTCAGGGGACCCCGCGGGAGCTCGAGCGCCTCTTCAGAGGAGTCCAATGACTACGTCAACGTCCCCACCGCAGAAGAGACGGCTGAGACTCTGACTTCTACCCACAGCCCGACCGAAGACCTCTTTGTCCTTCCCAATATCTGGGAGCTGGAATTTCCTGAGGACAGACAGGCAGGCTGTGGGGATGCAGGTGACCTCACGAGGCAGGGGGCTGCGGGAACTGATAGCAGTTACCCACTCAGCGACGGGGAGGATTCCTCGCAGACCTCAACTGACTACGTCAACATGACAGCTTTGGATCTCGGGGACATCCCGGAGAAGCAGCCCTGGGTGCCTTTTCCAGACAGCAGAGATTACGAAAACGTCCCTCAGGCAGATCCCAGTGGAAGCCAGCAGCATGCGGAGGGAGAAGAAACGTCTTCAAACACAGACCATGGGGGGGAAAGGACAGGTGGTCCAGGGACCCAGGTCCAATCTGTCACATGGAGAGCCCTGTCTTCAGGGTATTATGTCCTCTTCCAGCCGTCCTCACAGAGTGAGAACAGGGAGCTGGCGTGTGGAGAAGAGACATCAAATGAGGACTCTCATGACTACGAGAACATGCTAGCTGCTGAGGTAGGAGGCGGGGACCATGCGCAGGGGCCTGGCACTTGGCTCCTACCTGAAGAACAAGCACCCAGTTACCCAACTGGAAAGCTACAGGGGATGGTCTTGGCCCATGCTGGGTCCTCAGCCACCACACAGTCCAGTGAGGAGCAGTGTTCCCCCTAGTGTACCAGAGGATTAGTCACACAGTTAAGCTAAGAAGAGGCTGAGAAGAGTCAGGAGCTATCAGGCTGCACAGAACTGAAGTTTTGGGAAATCCAGAAAGGAAAGCTCAAGCAGAGTACTGTTACCTCTCATCCTAACCAAAAAATGTTTACTCAAACTGCCTTTCTAGACTGTTGTTGATGTTGTCAGATGCCGGCAAGTCAATATCTGACTCATAGTGACCCTATGTACAACAGACAGAACACTACTGATGTGCTTCTCTGCTATTCATAGGGTTTTCAATGGCTGATTGTTTTTTGGGAGTGGGTTCCTGGGTCCTTCTCCCATTCTGGCCTGTTAGGAAAAGGGAAAGCCAGATAGTACTTAATGCAGCGTGGAAGCGGGACACAGTCTAAAGTAATCACCTTCAGGAATATCAGCAGGGTGCAAAGCAAGAGCGTAGATTATTTTGTGATCTAGGCAGGCCAAAGGGAAGGAAGAAGTTGGGGCGTTGTAGGCAATTTCCATTTTAAAAAGAGTGTGCAACGAAGTGCTGGTGAGAATGCAGAACAGTATGAAGTCTCGTAGCAGCCACTTTGGAAAACTGTTGGGCAGTTTCTTATAAACATACACATCATATGACCCAGCCATTCCACTCCTAGGAATTGGCCCCGGTGAACTGAAAACTGACGTTCACACAAAAACCCACATGACTACTTAATGGCAGCTACAGTCAGGGTTGCCCCAAACTAGGAACAACCCAGATGTGCTTCAACAAGTGAATAGATTAACTGTGGAGATCCACTCAATCAGTTTTTCCATACTCTGCAGTAAAAAGGAGTGTATTCTTGGTTCACACAACCACATGTACAAATCAAAAATGTATTGTCTACGCATTATACAATTCCATTTATATGAGGACATTCTGGAACACACAAAACTATGTTGTTGTTGTTAGGTGCCATTGAGTTGGGATGGACTCATAGTGACTCTGTACAAGAGATGAAACACTCTCTGACACTGTGCCATGCCTGACACTATGTCAAAGCTTCTCTGCTATTCATGGGGTTTTCAATGTCTGATTGTTTGGGGAGTGGTTTGCTGGGTCCTTCTCCCAAACCTACAGCACCCAGTAATCCCAGGTGGTCTCCCATCCAAGTACTCACCATCCAAACCCTGCTTAGCTTTCAAGATCTAATGGGATCAGATGCAGAGGTGGTACAGCTGCAGGCACAAAACTATAGGAATGGAAAATACATGAGTAGTTTCCAGGTTTAAGGGGAGGAGAGGAGTTCACTATAAGGAAATCTTCGGAAGATAGAGCTGTTCTACTTTGGTGGTAGATACATGGCTGGGTACATTTGTTAAAACACAGAACTGAATACCACAAAGAGAGACTTTCATCTATGTGAATTAAAAAAAAAATTAATGAAGCTGTCAGAGGAACCCGGAGTATGAACAATGAATCTAATTATATCACAAATGTATGATAGAATCTCTCTGACGGATGAGGACGAACTGACCTTAACTTTGGAAACAATGTTTTGACCTGAAACAGTAAGATAAAGAAGTGAAGAACTGTATGCAAACACTGCACTATTGGTAAACTGTCTCCCAGAAGTATGGGTTGGACATTCTGAAACTTTTGAATCAAGGCTTCAAACCCATGAAAAATTAGGTTCAGGTTCAGGTGTGGGCTCCACTATGTTAAAATTTGGAGGGTTGGGGTTTGCTTCAAGTTCTGGTTTAAATCCCAGGTGTAGATATCAGGGCTTCAAACTGAACTCAACCCTAAATCCTGTGCTCATTCGCATCCAAGCATTTAAAAAATTTTTTCTGAACCCAAAGTGAGTGAAAAATTGGGTTCAAGTTCAGCTTTTAATGTTGCTGTTGTTTCTATCATTAGCTATTTAAAATTGCTTTTTAAAAAATTAAAAAATAGTGTGTCTGTCTACACATAGGGTTAAAATTTCAAGCCTGAACCCCAAGCAAAACAAAACAAAACAAAGCAAAACCCTCTAAATTTTGACATATCAAACCCACACCCACACCTGAACCCAAATTTTTGCAAGTTTGAAGCCCTGCCTTAAATGTATAATAGTGTTGTACAAATAAGTAAATCTATTGTAGATAAGATGGGAATGGATTAAAAACCCTGGGACCACCTTTTGCTGATGTGGCATGAATCAAAATGAGAAGAAACATAGTGTCTGCAACATTTGGCTCAAACATAAAAACATCATGTCCAGGGTGTAGTGTTGGAGAGTGTTTCATTCTGCTGTACTTAAGGTCTCTGTGAGTCAGATCCAACTTGATAGCACCTAACAATAAAAATAACATTGTAGATAAGAAGGGGTAAATTTCTCACTGGCAAAGAAAGAAATGACAAATAAGTAGGAAAAGCTAGAAAGAACCCCAGGATGCTGGACTAGTGTTGGAGATAGATCTTGAGCTTATGTTTAATATATATACAACTAGAAGGGTACAGAATTATATAAATAGATGTGTGTGCATAGCCTGTCATACACAGATATGTTTACAACTGCGTCCACTAAGAGGACCTAGAAGAAATGACACCCCAGGAGCGCTGAGCACACTTAGCACTCCAATCTTGGTTTTTAAATGCCATTCTCCAATGAAAGGACCCAGAACTCTTTGGAGAAATGGCTAGATCTAGGGCTGGGGCAGGGAAAATATAGAATGAGTATGTGCATCTTGTAGAAAAGGAGGGAGACAGACAGACAAAGACAGAGACAGACACAGAGAAGGTGAGGGCATGTCCATAGGCACTAAGTGAAAGAGCTCTCAAAGGGAAAGCTGGAACAATTTGAGCAATAAAAAGAAATAATTAGCCAAGTATGGTGGCACATACCTGTAATTCCAGCACATGGGAAACTGAGGCAGGAGGACTGCAAGTTCAAGGTCAGCCGAGGCTACATAGCGAGACCCTAACTCAAATAATAATGATAATGATAATAATAATAATAATAATAATAATAATAAATTGATTAATATATTAACTCAGTTAGTAGAGTGCTGTTCTATGTACTCTGAGGCCCTGGGTTCAATCCCCAACACTGCAAAAATTGGAGAAGGACCTGGCAGCCCCCTCCAGAAATAATCAGCCATCAAAAACCCTATGAATAACAGAGAAGCACTGACATAGTGCTGGGCATGTACATAGGGTTGCTGTGAGTCGGACCCAACTCAATGGCACCTAACAACAACAATAATGTAAGGAACAAACTAAGTATCCACAAATACAGATCAAGATTGAATAAATAAGTAAAATGGAGGGAAAAAAAGCATCTTAATTATACATGAATTCCAAATAATATATGTAGAAAGAATAAGGGAAATAGAAAATTACTATTAAGATACCACAGAATAATTGCTATTGGCAACTCCACTGTTGAATGCTAAAATTAGTAATACTTTAAGGAGAAATAAACCGGTTGGATAACCTCAAAGACTCTCCCCCACACACACACAAATAGTTATTCATTACTATGGTGGTTTTAACACATGTCCACAAATTATTTGATACTATCCCTGGAGCTTAATTCCCCTCTCTTCAGTGTGGGCTGGATTTAGTGACTCTTTTCTAATGGATAGAATACAGAAAGGGGAAATAGTGAATTTACATGGACAAACTTGGCAGACACCACCTTAACCAAACAACCAAAGTCAACTCCTCTGTGCTACTGTGTTGCTGTGTGGTATGGTTTTCAGAACCTGATATGACTAAGAACACCACCCAAAAATCCATAACCCCGGTCTTATCAGAATATCCAAATTGAATAACATTGCACAAATACCTGACCAGAACTCTTCAGTGTCAAGGCCATGAAAGACAAAGAAAGACTGAGAACCTGTCACAGATTAGGGGAGATTAAGGAGACAGAACAGGATGGCTGAGTGCAATGGGATGCCTTGAATTGGATCCTGGGACAGAAAAAAAGACCTTACAGGAAAACTGATGAAATTCAAAAAATCTCCATATTTTAGTTAGTAGCCTTGTATTGGTGAGAATTCCTTCATTTTTATAACTGTCTCAGGATTATGTAAAATGTTAACATTAGGGAAAGTTGGGTGTAGGATCCCCAGCTCTCTGCACTATTTTTGTAACTGTTCTGTAAATCTAAAATTATTTCAAAATAAAAAATAATTTTACAGCATGGACAAAGGTGAGAGCGAAGACATGTGGGATCATTCCACTTAAGTAAATGTAAACAATTCTGTATCTTTGTTCCTTATGCAAAACGGATGTAACATAAAACCCACTTCAGTGTAATTGTTCTGAGTCATCATTTGTTTTCTGCTTTCTTTGATTAACATACGGCATAGCCCAATCTTCTCTGTCAATCTGCAATCACTTTGCCTGCTGGAAAATTTCTTTAGGTCCTTTGCAGTCATCCTGGCTCTTAGCACAAGGCCCAAGAAAAAGCCACAGAGTATTGATAATTGACTGATGGTGGGTTCAGTACTTCATAAAACATTGAGGAATTTTTCTGTTGTTCAACCATAAAGCTGGGTTCCTAAGGTATAGGACACCACATGCTGTGAATTCAGAGCACCACCACCAGCTGTTGGGGGTCAGCCAATACCCACAGGGCTGGAGAGCGGGGGATTCTGCTCCTACCACAAACTGCTCTCCACCATCTCTGCCTCTTGTCAGAGGGCTGAGAGATGACCGAAGCTGGTCAGGAAGGAAGGGATTTTCCTCTTTTCCTGGCTCCATCCCTGGGAGGTGGTAACCATCTCTTTTACCCCAGGAAAGGGAGAGAGGAAAGAAGAAAAAAAGAGGAAAGGGAAAGAGTGCTCCCAGAACCCAGAGAGAAATGGCCAGGAAGCAGCTGGCCACTTGCATTGGACAGAGCAATGGTGTGAATTAGCTCCTAGTGAGTGTGTAGAGAATTATCACCTGCTAGGAAAGGCAAGGGCTGGGATTTAGCTCAGTTGGTAGAGCACTGCTCTGCAGTCTCTGAAGTCCTGGGTTCGACTCCCAGCACTGCAGAACTGAGAAGGATGCAGCAATCCACTCCTGAGGCAATCCCAAAACAATCAGCCATTGAAAACCCTATGAAGGTTGGACAGGACTCCACGGCACCTAGCAACAGCCAAAACCAGCCTTACTGTGAGTGTGAAGTTGAAAGAATTGTTTCCGGAGTATTATTACTAAGATTACATTTATTAAAGACACTAGAGGGTCAGGTATGGTGGTGAGATGCCTATATTCCCAGCACTCTGGCGGTAGAGGCAGGAGGAATGTGAATTGGAGGCCAGACTTTTAATGAGACCCTATCTCAAAAAAAAAAAAAAAAAAGAGCTGGAGAAAAGATTGATTTATCTTTTTACTCTTTATAGAAAACATTACAAAATTGTCATATGAAGAAGCAATCAAAGAGGATGCAGTCATATACATAGAAAAAAGTATTATAGGTCAGGGGTCCCCAGTACCTCATTGTGGACTGGTACCTGTTGGGAACTGGGCCATATACCAGGAAGAGAGCAGTGGGTAAACAAGTTTCATCTGTATTACAGACACTGTCCATTGCCTGAATCCTCCCAAACCATGCCCAACCTTCCATCCATAGAAAAACTGTTGTCCACAAAACTGGTCCCAGGTGCCAAAAAGGTTGGGGACCACCATTTTACAGAGGATTATAGCAGCATGTCCATTTATTGGTGAAAATACTGATGTTTTTGAGTTGTAATGTATGTGGCATCAAGATTTTTACAATGAGTAATTTGTGACTTTTTTCCTAAATATTCTCCTTTGAACCTAATTTTGTCTCGATAATTTTGCATTCCTTTTCTAGAGGGCTCTACAAATCCTTTGTTTTCAAAGCAAAATCTATATTGGACATCCTCAAAGTTTTTGTCAGTAGTTTACTAAGGAAGTCTAGAGACTATTTGAAATTCATTTTTATTTGAGGTGCTTTATAGGTAGGGGAATGTGGCATCCTGCCCTTGGTTGGAGTACTTTTCTCGCATACAACACACAAAGGGCCTGTCAATCCCACATCTGAGAGCTCTGTGTATATATTACTGGTACTATTGAGGGGGGACCCTCGCATGGACCCTGTTGGGCATTCTCAACTACTTCTCCCTCTTTTCAACAGCCTCAGGATTTTAACTTCTACCCTCTGCAATGTCTCCGTTAATGGGAACAGAAACATGATAATTTCCATCATTAAGGGACTGGCGGAACAAACTACAAAACCAGCCTTACTGTGAGTGGGATGTTGTTGTTAGATGCCATCAAGTCTGACCCTCGTAGGGTTTTCAATGGCTGATTGCTTCTGGATTGCTTCGGGAATGGAGTACCATGTCCTCCTCCTGTTTTTGCAGTGGACTCAGGTTCTCAGAGTACCGAGCAGCACTCTACCAACTGAGCTAAACCCCAGCCGGTGTGTGGGATAAGAGTTGTTAAAAATAATGAAGTAAGCTTCTAAACACCAATGACTATTAAAAGATATTCAAGATGCATTGTAAAGTTTAAAAAAGCAAATGTAAAACAGTATGTATGGTTTTGTTGTTAGATGCCATCCAGTGGTGTCCAACTCATAGCGACCCTGCATACAACAGATGAAACAGTATTGTTAGTGCTTCTGTGCTATTCATAGGGTTTTCAATGGCTGATTGTTTTTTGGGAGTAGGCTGCTGGGTCCTTCTTGCAAGCCTACAGTACCTGATGTTCCCAGGTGGTCTCCCATCCAAGTACTAACCAGGCCCTACCTTGCTTAGCTTCCGAGATCTGACCAGATCACATGCCATCTGACTGGATCAGATGCCACAGTGGTATGGCTGGAGGCTATGCATAGTTTTAGCCTGTTCTTAATTTTACAATACAACATTTCATTTCAAGATCCACATTCTTTTCAATTTTAACAGCTCCCATCAATTAAAGTAGATTTTTTATTGGCAGATTCCCCTTCCCTTCTTAGAAGTTCTTTAAAGAGTGTATTTTACAATACTTTGTTGTTGTTGTTGTTAGGTGCTGTTGAGTCGGTATCCGACTCATAGTGACCCTCATAGGGTTTTCAATGGCTGTTTCCGGATTGCCTTGGGAGTGGATTGCCAGGCCCTTCTCCCATTTTTGGGGTGCTGGGAACTGAACTCAGAACCTCAGAGAATGCAGCGCAGCGCTCTACCAACTGAGCTAAATCCCAGCCCTTTACAATACTTTAGATTTGACTAAATATAATACTATAAACCATATAATGTGTACTAGTTAGATGAGCAGCTGGGGTTTAGATCAGTTGGTAGAGTGCTTGCTCTGCACACTCTTGAGGCTCTGGGTTCCAACCCCAGCACCACAAAAGTGGGAGAAGGACCTGGCAGCCCACTCCCCAACCAATCACCCATTGAAAACCCAAAGCACTGACAGTGCTGGGCATGGCACAGTGCAGGGGAGTGTTTCCTTCAACTGTTATACACAGGGCCGCTATGAGTTCAACCCAACTGGATGGCACCACCACCACCACCAGTTACACCAGGACTATTGCTTGGAAAGCCTTAAACTATAAAACCCATAAGCTAAGAAGGGAAGGGGAATCTGCCAATAAAAAATCTACTTTAATTGATGGGAGCTGTTAAAATTGAAAAGAATGTGGATCTTGAAATGAAATGTTGTATTGTAAAATTAAGAACAGGCTAAAACTATGCATAGCCTCCAGCCATACCACTGTGGCATCTGATCCAGTCAGATGGCATGTTTGGAAAGTCATCGGTTAAAGTGAAAATCTTAGGCGTTGTGGCACACACAGAAACTGGTTACCCGGAACTTGCTTGTTAGGTCTGGTTGACATGGCAATCACAGAGTATTGTCATGTAAGACAGGGATTGGAGCTAGAATTCTAATCTTGAGGCTGCTCACTTTGAAAGAAGATAAAAGCCTTAGTGTGAGGAGACTCAGGACCCTTCTGACTGATAGGTACAGTGTTACCTTCTGTGAAGCTCTGCTGATCCACTAACCCACAGCGATCTTGGGCTGCCTAGTACATCAGCGTAATATATCTAAGTACATTTCCATTTAGAAAGAAAATTTATATGTTAAATTAGTGAGATTATGTCCTAGGAATGCGATTAATACAGATTTAAACTTTCTACTTTATACATTTCTGTATTTAAAAAAAAAAAAGATATTTAAAAACATCCAAATGGGAAAAAACAGGATAATGTTAATAATGTAATGGGGTAGCGATTCCTCAAGTCTTTTCCTTTTTCATTCCCCAATTTTAAACAAACATGAATTCCTTTTCTAATACAAAAACTTGTTTTAGGAAATAAAAGAACCTCCCCCAAAGCCCAATTTCACATCTTCAAACAAAACTAAACGCCCACATCCTTCAACACTGCATGGGAAAAGTACACTTTATTTCTAAATTAAATTTATACACCGTTTGGGAGACGTATTCACTGAACTTTAGTAAGAGTAAACAGAAAGCTTATTGTCTGGGAGACGGTTCTTGCAGCTTTCTCGCTGATCTCTGATTTAAAAGCAAAAGCAACAACAAAACGCTGTTAAAGACGGTTTCAAGACCCCCCGTAGCTTTCAGAAACGCACTCCGGGCAGGGAACGAACTCCACCGCCCAAGCGCCTCCCCTCTCACGTGACCCCGTGACCCGGGAAGCCATCTTAGGCCTCGCCTCCTGGAAGAAACTACATCTCCCAGAAGGCCGCGCGCCGTGCGTCGTGCTGGCACTTTCCCTGGCCGGACGTTAGCGCTGCGCCCGTAGCCGGGCGCCATCTTTGACGCTGGCAGTCTCGGGCTTCTGCTGGTTCTGCTGCTGCGAGGACGGCGGGCGGCAGCGGCTGAGAAAGAAGAAAGACGTGGCAGCGGGCGGGAGCCGGAGATAGTGTCATCGGTTCGGTAAAGTTTCTGTTCTCTGGTAACTAGACCCGTTTTTTGATTCCCGGGCGGCTTGGGGGGCAAGGGAGGTCGGGGAGAGGGCGAGGGGAGTGGCAGCGGCCTCCCCTCGCCCCCGGGTCTCGGCCTCGGCCGGGAAGTCCGAGGGGGGATCCCGCGGCGCGGCCCGCGGTAGCGAACGAGCCACCGCGGCCGCGGGCCTTGCGGGGCGGGCTGCGAGCCCGACTCCCGCTCGCGGGGCGCCCCCGACCCGCTTCGCCCCACCCCCACGGCGCCTGCTCCTTCCCGGCCCGCCCCGCCCTCCTCCTCTCCCCTCCCCCCCCGCATCCGGTGCGGGCGGACGCGAGCCCGGAAGGCCGGGCGTCCAGACCTTAGGGGGCTCCCCGGGGGTAAGCGGTTCCTTGGGTTCGGCGGACCCTCGGCGCCCGCGCCACACCGCGCGCCCGCAGCCGAGCTCGCCGCCCTCCCGCCCACGTACAGAGCCGCTGACGTGGGTCCGCTGTCCCACCCCCGCCCCCCGCCCTCGGCAGCGGAGGCCGGAGCTACAGGGCCCCTTCGTTCTCCTTGTAGGATTGGTGAAACCGTAATGAAGAGCACCCCCTAAAACTCCCATAACCGGTGCGGATTCCTCTGGGCAAGGCCCATATTGTTGGCATCTTCCGGGCTTTGGTTCTGGACCTTGAGAAGGACACTGTGGAAGTAGTGATAGTGATGCTATTTAGAGTAAATGTGTGTAGGTATTGGGGGACGGGGAGGGGTCAATGGAAGAGGAATGGAAGTGGTTTAAAGCTCATGTTTCCGTTTTTGCTGTTCATATAATGTCAACTCTTGGATTACTTATTTACAGGCTGTGAGGCTGCTTCAGTCAGAAAGTGTTAGCTGTTGAGAGAAACACTAAATCGAAAATGTAGCTTGTGACCTTCTTTTATGATTTCATTTCCAAAGGATTTTTTTTCCAGCCATCTACATTTTTAAAAGTTGTATTGGTGTCAGTCAGAATTGGAAGGGCTCAACTAAGCATTTATTGTTAATGACCAGTATGTGGAGTCTGATTTAGCTTTCCAGAATTGACTTTTGGGTTGTATTGGCAAACCACAGTCCTAAATGATGAATGTTGAATGATGCACTATGTTTTTGTTTAAATGACACTTCCTGAAAATAATTAATTTCAGAGTTAAGGGAAAATCAGTGTTGCTATCATGAGGAATCATAAAAATATACTTTAAGAACTGAAGGCATTTCAAACAGATATGCTTCTTGATGAAGCAGAAAGAACATGAACTTGAGATTTGGAAGATCTGTCTTCCTCAGCTGCTACTACCCAACTCTATGACTGTGGGAAAGTGGGCCTCCGTTGTTTTTTCTGTAACATAAGGACACTGGACTCCTAGAATTCAGAACTCAGAAAGCTAGAGGGGATCTTGAAGCCCTCTAAGAAAGAGCTTGGGAATGTTCTGCATTGCTGTCATTTTTCCTCCAAAAATAGCCTGGCTTGAAAGTCAAAGATCCAAAGGGAATTTGACTCCCTTTAGAAATTGGAGAAAAGGTAGTGCACTGAGAGAGGAGCAACTGTATTCCTGCTTGAGTGACAAATCTGCTAACAGATTCTGGTGCAGACTTTGGGGACATAAAGAGAATGAGTGTATGTACTTTAAGTGTGCCAGTTTCCTCGCTGTCTCCTGGTAGAAGATGCAATACTTTTAGTGGTGGGGGCATTCTGGGATGTGTTTCCATTAATTCTAATACAGATGAAGATGTGTTAGAGAGAAAGATGGTAGCAGAAGGAGTGGATAAAGAGGCAAAACTGCCTGCCAAGAAGAAAAGGAAGAAGGGTTTGCGGATTAAGGGGAAAAGGCGTCGAAAAAAACTGATCCTTGCCAAAAAGTTTAGTAAGGATTTGGGATCTGGGAGGCCTGCTGCAGATCCCCCTGCTTTGTTAGCTTCCAGTGTCCCTGAGCAGGATGAAGAAAGTCTTTTTGAGAGCAATATAGAAAAACAGATATATCTACCTAGTACCAGAGCCAAGACCTCCATTGTGTGGCACTTCTTTCATGTTGATCCCCAGTACACCTGGCGGGCTATTTGTAACCTCTGTGAAAAAAGTGTGAGCAGGGGTAAGCCAGGCAGCCATCTTGGTACATCTACTCTTCAACGACATCTGCAGGCAAGGCATTCACCTCACTGGACCAGGGCCAACAAATTTGGAGTCAGTAGTGCAGAGGAGGACTTTACCTTGGATGTATCTTTATCTCCTTCTTCTCCTGGCAGCAATGGAAGCTTTGAATATATTCCCAGTGATTCAGTAGATGATAATAGAATGGGCAAGAAACGTGATAAATCAGCAGCTGACGCATTACGAGCAGAAAGAGGGAGATTTCTCATCAAAAGTAACATTGTCAAGCATGCTTTAATTCCTGGAACCAGAGCCAAGACATCTGCAGTTTGGAATTTTTTTTACACTGATCCTCAGCACATTTCAAGAGCTGTGTGTAATATATGTAAAAGAAGTGTAAGCCGTGGTAGGCCAGGTTCCCACTTAGGAACTTCAACACTTCAACGACACCTGCAGGCCACACATCCCATTCATTGGGCTGTTGCCAACAAAGACAGTGGTGCTATTGGAAATGGAGTGGACGAGACAGAAACGGAGAGCAGCGGTCCCTTGAACCATACTTCGCGTAGAAAGAAGTCAACAGGTAGCCAAGATTTAACAGCTGAGGACCTTAGCGACTCTGATTCCGATGAACCTCCTGTTTTAGAAGTTGAAAATAGATCTGAGAGTCCTTTTCCTGTTGCAGAGCGAGACAATCGGATGCAGCCACGAGAGAGGGCCACAACATATTGTGAAAGTCCAGCCTCTAGTCAAATAAGTCAAGCAATTATTCAGATGATTGTGGAGGATATGCATCCTTACAACTACTTCTCAACTCCAGCTTTTCAGAGGTTCCTACAGATTGTGGCGCCTGACTATAGATTGCCGTCAGAAGCTTACTTTTTCACTAAGGCTGTGCCTCAGTTATATGATTGTGTCAGAGAAAAAATTTTCTTAACTTTAGAGAATGTTCAAAGCCAAAAGATTCACCTGACTGTTGACATATGGACCCATGACCCATCCACTGACTATTTTGTTGTGACTGTACACTGGGTCTCTTTGGAACCTGCATCTTCTCCCAGTAATGGCAAGAGCCCCAATTTAAGGAAGTGGGCAGTGCTTTGTGTTACAGGTTTGGCCAAAGACTGTTTGATAACCAACATTTTACAAGAACTAAATGACCAGATTGGTCTGTGGCTTTCTCCTAATTTCCTTATTCCTAGTTTCATTGTTTCTGACAATTCCTCGAATGTGGTACATGCAATCAAAGAGGGTGGCTTTACCCACGTGCCATGTTTCCTGCATTGTTTAAATATAGTTATTCAGGACTTTTTCTGTGAGCACAAGAGCATTGAGAATATGTTAGTGGCTGCTAGGAAAACCTGTCATCATTTTAGTCATTCGGTCAAGGCCCGTCAGATACTGCAAGAGTTCCAAAACGATCGCCAGCTTCCATGGAAGAATTTGAAGCAGGATGAAAGTGGCCATTGGATTTCTACATTTCGTATGTTACAGTGGCTCTTGGAGCACTGCCACTCAGTTCACCATAGTCTTGGAAGAGCCAGTGGAGTTGTGCTCACCTCCCTTCAGTGGACTCTGATGACATACGTTTGTGATATTCTTAAGCCATTTGAGGAGGCCACCCAGAAAGTGAGTGTGAAGGCCACAGGATTGAATCAGGTGCTACCCCTAATCCATCATCTACTACTTTCCCTTCAGAAACTCAGAGAAGATTTTCAAGACAGAGGTATCATTCAGGCCCTCAATCTAGTGGACAGTCTATCTTTGAAACTTGAAACTGATACCTTACTAAGTGCCATGCTCAAATCTAAGCCCTGTATCTTGGCTACTTTGTTAGATCCTTGCTTTAAGAACAGTTTGGAAGAGTTTTTTCCTCAAGGTGCTGATTTAGAAACTTATAAACAGATCCTTGCAGAGGAGGTTTGTAATTACATGGAATCTTCACGAGAGCCCTGCCAAATTGCAACTTCAGAAGCATCTAGTCCCTTAGTTGCAGTAGGAACTGATACATTTACCTCATCCATAAAAGAGGGCACCTCCAGTGCAGGTTCCATGGATAGCTCAGCTGTAGACAGTGTTTCCATCGGGAGCAAAAGCTTCATGTTCCCTTCTGCTATAGCAGTAGTGGATGAGTACTTCAAAGAGAAGTATTCAGAACTCTCAGGAGATGATGACCCTTTGTTTTACTGGCAAAGGAAGGTGAGCATATGGCCAGCTTTGACCCAAGTTGCCATTCAGTATCTCAGTTGCCCCATGTGTAGTTGGCAATCTGAATGTATGTTTACTACTAATAGCCACTTTCATCCAAAGCAGCTCATGAGCGTGGACTTTGACAATATAGAACAGCTGATATTCCTGAAAATGAACTTGAAAAATGTTGACTATGATTATTCTACATTGGTTCTGGGCTGGGATCCTGAGGATAAGACTATTCAAAATAATGAAAAAGAAATATTACCGTAATTTCTTTTTCCTTTCTCTATTTAAAATGGGCAACTTTTTGCTATATTACTGTATCCTTATTGCTATAGTTATTATATATGGTCATACTAATTATTCTTTTAATAACAGCTGGGTGTGGTGACACGCACCTGTAGTCTCAGCTACTTGGGAGGCTGAGGCGGGAGGATTGCTTGAGCCGTGAGTTCCAGACCAGCCTGGGAAACATAGTGAGACCCTGTCTCCAAAAAAAGAAAAAAAAAATCTGGGGAAACCTGAAAACGTAAAAAAAAAGGCCAAAAATTCCTCAGAGGCAATATAATGTGGATAAAATGAAGGTTAACTTTAAAGACTTCACAGTTGTAACTCAATGCAGATATCACTTGAAAATTTGTTTGTATCAATTGAGAGAGAAAAGATATTTTTAATTAAAAAATATAGTGCAGCATTGAAAGGCCTTAGGTTATTTCTGGTTGGTTGATTGAACAAGTTATTGGTTTGAAGTAAAAATTTTCCCCAACATGAGAAATTTAATTACTCTGGAATCAATCAATTGAGGAAAAATATTACTAAGTTGATATTCCTTCCCCTTCCCTACATTACTATTTCTTTAAAAACCCTGATGCTAACTTACAACTTTGGCAAAAAGAAAACCCACAAAATTGTTTTATATTTGAAAATTTCTAATTGCCTCCTCATACTGGTCAGCTTTATAATGTCAGATTACTAGGTGTGATAGAATTATCCTTTATGTTTATGATTGGATCCATATAAAAAGGAAAAAAAACAATTAGAGAAAAATTTTAGTCTTTGAGTTGCCTTTTTAAACCTTTATAGTACAGTATTAAAACAACAAAATAAAGATTGTATAGGAGCTTTCACATAATTTATGGGGAAATAAGAGACATTTGTAAAATTGAGAAAGATTGAATGGGATTTGGAATTCAAGCCCTATAAGCATACTTTGACAAACCCATTATGAATTTCCCAAAGAATATTTCTCTCGTTGTAGGTGATCTTTTTAAAAGCATACTTAATGATCCATAATACTGTATTCTTAACGATGAAGTTGTTTTGGCCGCTATATTCTTCACTAGAAAGAAACAGTCAGTATTTTCATGTGTTAGGAATCACTGGTGAAATGAGTGAAGTGAACTGATCTCAATGATCTTAACGTTCCTTTCCACTCTGAAGCTATGATTCTATGATTGAGTGGGAGGCCAGAAAATGATGACTTTTTAGTAAGTCTTGAAAGTTTCAGACTGACTAACTAATGTAAGATCCCAATTTTTCCTTTTTTTCATTTTAGATTTGGGGATATTCCCTGCCCAAAAAATTCCTGGAAAATTGACTAGTATTAAGTGTGAGTAAAAGGTGTCCACTTTTTTTTAAGCTTTGGTTTAGTTTTGTCTTGGATAGTATTTGGCAAGATTTAGCCTAGAAATTATGTAGTATTTATTACTTAAGAATCAAAATTGCTGTGTTACTGGGCTGGTTTCAAAATTTGGAAAACTCATTTCAAATGTGTATCAAAATACTTTAATTTTTTTTTATTTTTTTGAAATTCTAAAATGGTAAATGTACCATTGTGAAATGAAATTTCACCTCCAAAAGTTTACCCTTTTACCAACTGGAGTAAATGGATAAAATGTAAATGGATACAAAGTCTTCAGCTTTGGCCATCAGTAGTCAAGAATTTGGAGGCAGACTATCAAAACAAGCCTTTGCAGGGCCAGTGTTGAATGTCATGCCAGTGATGCTGGTGTTGATATAAAAGAAGAAAAAAAAAAATCTTCCCTTAGATAGAAGCTTTCTGTGTTTTGACAGTGCCAGTTCAGAATGGCTATCATGCTGCTCTGCCTTCTACAGCTTGCTGCACCACTCTGTAGTTACTCTGTAACTATACATTTCTGTCCTTTTTGGTTAAACACACCCTGGTGATGATGGTGGTGATGATATACACACATCCATATCATGCACATTAATATATGCGTAAGGATTTCCTTTCATCTTTATTTAGTGGGCTTGGCAAAATTTAATGTAACATTAACTTCATGGTACTTCGGTATAAGAGTAAGTTCACTATTTTTATAATGAACTCAAGTCTAAGAGCTTTTATAGTGTATGTTAAAAGGGGAAACTTACCCGGATGTTTTATTTCTACACATTTGTGTGTTTGTGTATGTATAAGCCAGTTAGTATATATGTATATTATATACATAAAACACTTTATATTTTACATACAGTATGCTTTTATTATACAGATAATAAAGATGGGGGAAGGTTTCTGTTTTTTTCTTAATAGGTGAAGAAATCTTGAAGACGAGAAATTGGATCTTATTGAATTTTGGTGGTTTTTTTTTAATTTTTTTTTTTTTTTTTTTTTTTTTTTTTTTTTTTTTTTTTTTTTTTTTTTTTTTTTTTTTTTTTTTTTTTTTTTTTTTTTTTTTTTTTTTTTTTTTTTTTTTCTTTTTTTAAATTATATTGTTCGGCTGTGGAAGATGGATTTTTTTTTTTTTATTCTTTGAATCTCAAGTTCATCTTTAAGTGAACTTTTTTTGTTTTTTATTTTTTTTGTTTTTTGAGGAGATAACTAATGCTAGCTGTCTCCAGTCTGACAAAGGTTATTCAAATGGACTTAATCTTCCAGTAGTTGGGAGATATTTTAAAAACACAACCTGTGTTTTAATTGTGGCGGAGAGGTTTTCTTGGCAATGTGAGGAGGAAAATTCTTTTTGCCTCATTATTATTAATTCATGGATTGAGTGTTGGTTCGACCTACAGGCGTAATAGATTGGAACTCAGTGAAGACACAGACGTTCCTGTTGAGAGCAACCAGCTAATGTAAGTGGGGAAATGGGCCTTTTATCATTAAAGAAGTAAATGTTTTTTGTAATTTAAGGCATAATTTTCCTGGATGAGTAAGAAATAAAAAAGCTATTGTCAGGGCATTTTTTTTTTTTCCTTATAATTGTTTACATGCTTTTAGGTTTTGGTTGAAAACTTTTTTTTTTTCCTTTTTAAACTTCTTTGCTTTCTTTTTTGGATAATACATTCACATTGTAAAAAAAAAGATAAAAAAAAAAATTTAGCCAAGCCGAAATCTTTCTATAATTCCATTTCCTTGGTGAAAAAGCACTGTTAATAATTTATCACAGCCTAGGTCCTTGTCCATAGACATGGCTCTGCCTCATCTTTTTAATGACTACATAGTGTTCCTTTGTATGGATGTGCTGTAATGTAATGTGTCCCTCACCGATAAACAAAAATAGCCTGGCACCCAATAACAGCTTTATGCACACATCTGTGTAAAATTATTTCCTTAGAATGAGTTCTCAGAAGTAAGTTATAGAATTGTTTTGTGTTACTCTCTAAAGAGATTGCAACAATTTATCAGACAACTCAGGCGTCCTTGATTTGCAAAAGCTCTCAATTGTATCTCTTTTAGTAAAGATACCAGTCTTTGGCACACTTTGCTAATAGAGATCTTGTTATACAAATATTTTTAACCTGTATCGTTTTCATTGTTACAGTTTTTGACTTTGTTCAACATCATCATCATCATCATAGGAAAGGTTTTTTTCACTCAGCTTATGAAAAATACCATAATTTTTTCCCTTCAATACTTGGGTGATTATATATTTTATATTAAAAATACTGTCTAAGGATGATAATTATATCCCATCACCACTTTTCTTCCCATAAACATGGCAGTGTCAAATTATTTGCCTTTTGCTGATTGCATTTATGAATTCAGAGTCTTAGTACAGTGCTCTAAATAATGAGCCCACACTTTGCCATTTCTGCTTTTATTCCCGACCCATATATATATATATATATATATGACATAGATTTTGTTTTCAAACAGTTGGCCATTTTTGTTATTAATTTCAAACCTCGTATATCCTTACCAGCTATGTCCACAGTTTTAGGCAGTTTATTGTTTGTTTGATTGTTTTTATAGCGGGTTTTGCTTTGGGGTACCAAGTCTGTTCTAGGTGCATATTATAGCATTCCATGGATATACCAAATTGGTGTTAACAGTGTGATCTCAGAGGAAATTGGAAGATTTTACCTGAAATACTTGAATTCGCTATCTATCTCCTCCCTTTAGGATTACGTTTTAAAGACGATTTCTGTGATTGAATTGCCATTTGGAAGATTAAACCCATTGCCGAAGGCCTTGGAGCTGGTCCTCGCCTTGAGGAAGCAGTGGCTTTTTGCAAGAAGCCACTTCTGGTCTAAGAATTTACCCAGCATGCCTAATCAAGGAGAAGACTGCTATTTTTTTTTCTATTCTACATGTACTAAAGTAAGAATTGACATCTCTAAATCAGTTCTTTCTATAATTTCTTCAATAAATTTGGCTAAGATTTTTCCCTACATCCTAAATTGTTTTTGTTTGGTTTGATCAACTGCTTATTATCTGCTGTCAGTTTTTAGTAAAGGATAGTGTATTTAGGCAAATATATTGTCTATTTTTTTTTTGTCTTTGCATATAATTGTACCATCTTCTACAAAAAAATGAAAAGGCCCATGGTATGTAGCCATCTGTTTGCTTTTACCTATAATGCATTGCCTGCAGCTGTAGCCCTGTGGCATCCGATCCCGTCAGATCTCGGAAGCTAAGCAGGGTCGGGCCTGGTTAGTACCTGGATGGGAGACTGCCTGGGAACACCAGAAGCTTTAGGCTGGGAGAAGGACCTGGCAACCCCCTCCCAAAAATCAATCTGCCATTGAAAACCCTATGAACGGCAGAGAAGCACTGACAATAGTGTTTCCCCTGTTGTACAGAGGGTCGCTATGAGTCGGATACTGACTCGACAGCACCTAACAACAGCAACAACAACATAATCCATTCAGGATGCCTTTGGAATTGGAGGTACTTTGACCTATATGATTAAGCAATGCTTTGTATTGAGTAGGTGGATTATATAATACTTCTCAATACAATGAAGGGTTGAATTTGACCTCTCCCAAATTTCCTGCTCTATACTTTTGTAGCTTTTTGGCTTCTCCTGTTTAGAAATGTCCTGGGTTTTTTTGTTTGTTTGTTTGTTTGTTTGTTTGTTTGATTGAATCTTCTGCAGCTCTACTTAGGTATCTCTGCTGTTTTCTGGGTTTTGTTTTATTTTTGTTTTGCTTTCTGTTTATTTTGTCTTTTGTCCTTTTTTTTCTTTTTGAGACAGAGTCTCGATGTTTGTCCCATGCTGGCCTCAAACTCGAGATCCTCCTGCCTCAGCTTCCTGAATGCCAGGATTACAGGCATGTGCTACCATGCCTGGCTTCTGTTGTTTCTTTATGGCTAACTCTATAAATTGTCTGTTATAGAAAGTTTTTTTAAATCATCTTGATGTTTTGTTGTTGTTAGGTGCCGTCGAGTCGGTATCCGACTCATAGCGACCCTCATAGGGTTTTCAATGGCTGACTATTTCGGGATTGCTTTGGGAGTGGATTGCCAGGTCCTTCTCCCATTTTTGCGGTGCTGGGACTTGAACTCGGGACCTCAGAGACTGCAGCGCAGCACTCTACCCACTGAGCTAAATCCCAGCCCAATCATCTTGATACTGTGTTTAAAATGATAAGTTTTACAACTGGGAGTGTAGCTCAGTGGTAGAGCTCTTGCCTGGCACATGGGGGGATATCAGTTCAACCTCCCAGCCCTTGAGGGGGAGGGGCACAGGGGAGAAAAAAGTTTTACCCACAGCTCTGATAATTTTATCTACTGTATATATTGTGGTTTAGATAATAGCATTTTGTTTCAGGTAAAATACAGAGAAGCGTAGTCATATTAATGATACATTAATTTAAATCCTCATCTATTTATGGTTTCTTTTTCTAGTTTTCTATCAAAAGTTAGTGTTATAGAAGGTGGGATGTATGAAATGGGTTTTTGTTTGTTTCTTTTTTGAGACAGGGCCTCCTATGTAGCCCAGGCCAGCCTTGAACTCAAAGTCCTCCTGCCTAAGCCTCCTGAATGCTGGGATTACAGGGGTGCGCTGCCTCACCCATTCTTATAGTAGTGCTGAAGATGACCTGTAAATTACACTCCTTGTCTTTGTCACAACCTTTCATCTGTGCCACTTGTGTTGCCAGATGAGGGAAGGGGACTGCCAGGAAATCGGTTATAAGATGGTACAGTTTGCTACTCACAGATTATCCTTGTCGTCACATTTCAGTTGTTTTCTGTTCGCCTGTGTTTTCTTACTGATTTGTTTTTGTCCAGATTCCAGGAGACTTGTTATGGATAGTTTAGGCTGTATTTCAGTGCCACCGTTCTTTTGTATGTTCTCTGTTAACAGGGTGACAGCTGCCCATTCCGTCACTGTGAAGCTGCCCTAGGAAATGAGACTGTTTGTACATTATGGCAAGAAGGGCGCTGTTTTCGCCAGGTGTGCAGGTTTCGCCACATGGAGATTGATGTAAGTTTTCAGTTCACTTTACCATAATAAAATAAGTGTCCTACAGTCACAATTGGTTGTTGTTGTTAGGTGCTGTCGAATTGGTTCCAACTCATAGTGACCTTCTGTACAATAGAACGAAACACGTGATCTTTTTTATATTTGAGCCCATTGTTGCACTCCCTGTCTCAATCCATCTAGTTGAGGGTCTTCCTTTTTTCCATTGACCTGCCACTCCCCCAAACATGATGTCCTTCTCCAGGGATTAGTCCCTCCTAATAACGTGTCCAAAGTACATAAGATACAGTCTAGCCATCCTTGCTTCCAAGGAGCACTCTGGCGGCACTTCCTCTAGGACAGATCTGTTGGTTCTTTTGGCAGTCCATGGTATATTCTGTATTTGTCTCTAGCACCATAATTCAGAAGCACCAGTTCTTTTCCCATCTCCTTTATTCATTGTCCAGCTTTCACAAACATATGATGCAACTGAAAATACCCTGGCATGAGTCAGGCACATCTTCATCTTCAATGTGGCATCTTTGCTTTTCAACACTTTATTTAAAGAGGTCTTTTGCAACAGTTTTTCCCAACGTGATGCATCTTTTGGTTTCTTGACAGCTGCTTCCACAGGCCAATACAAAACAGGGACAAAAGTGGCATTTTGTTTTACATATTATAATAACGTGTGGGTTAATTTTTTTGTAATGATCTGGTGAGATTTCTGGCATTAATGCTTAATATCTAAATGGGCCTGGGATTTAGTTCAGTTGGTAGAGCACCACTCTGCAGTCTCTGAGGTCCTAGGTTTGATTCCCAGCACCACGGAAATGGGAGAAGAATGTGGCAATCCACTCCCGTGGTGATCCACTCCCAAGGTAATCCGAAAACAATCAGCCATTGAAAACCCTATGAGGGTCGCTATGAGTTGGACACAAGTCGGTGCACCTAACAACAACAATATCTAAATGTTACAGAGCATGAATCCATTTAATTTTTCTGGAAGGCAGTTCAGCAATATATTTAAACTTGAAATATATATTGATATACTTGGGAAATATATGTTTATTTTAAAACAGTTGCAAACTCAGAAAAATTAGAAGTACAGTAGAAAATTGTCTTTGTAAATCACTTGGGAGTAAATTCCTGATGTTCTTTCTCCCGTACTTTGTATCATCTGCAAACAGAAGAGACATTCTCCTCCTTAATCATGATAAAACCATCAAAATTAGAAAATTAATCCTGATGCATTAACTTTTTAATTCTCAAATCCCGTGCACGTTTTGCCCTGTCCCAGTAACATCCTTTACTGTGGAAGGAGGAAGTCCAGATCCGAGCGTTACATACAGTTGTGATGCTTCAGTCTGCTGAGAGCAGTTGCTCGGGCTTTCTTGGCCTTTCGTTCTCCTTAACACTTTTGCTAGTTACATGGCAGCTGTTTTGCTCCTAAATTTTGGATTATTTGTATTTCCTCCTTGCTAAATTAAGATTTTATGTCTTCAGCAGGAATATCACCAAAATGGTATTCTTTTCATTGCATGTCGTCTGGTGGTGTACAGTTTTAATTTTTCCATTACTGGTGTCTTAATTTAGATCATATAATTAAGATGGTATCTGCCAGATTGCTTCATTATTAAGTTTTTCTTTTTGTAATTTAGAAGTGTTTTGTGTAATTACTTTGAAACCCTGTAGATAGCCCATTTCTTACCAACTGCTTTTTTTTTGCAGATAATTATTTGTATTACTGTGAACTCATGATTTTCTATTTTATTCAGTGTGCTGTACCACATTACTATTTTTATTGATTTTTTTCTCCTCAAATTGACCCCAGTTTGGCCTCTAGGAACCTCTTTGATTTTTGACCTAACAAGGTTTTCCAGGCTTATTCTGTACTTTTCCTACTCTGGCCCTAGACTAAGCCACTTCTTCATGGTGCACAGGTTCCTTTTTAGGCTAGAATGATATGTCAAAACTAAGTTTCTGTCCATGCTGGACTATCATTTCTGTTTGGGTCTTAGTGGGCAGAGCTGGGAATATACATACATATACATACAGACGCATATGTGGTTATTTACTACTGTGTGCTGTGTGTTCCCATGGACGCTTCCCGTTCATCCATACCACAGTTTAGTCTAGGCTGCTGTGTTAATTCTTTGCTCCAAAAGTGAGAAACTTGCTTCCCTTTGACCTGAGCAGTTACTTATTTGATTGATTGCCTACTGTGTAAATCAGTGCTGTATCACCACCGCTTCCTTCCTTTTGGGTCCTGGCATCACACATGAGCCTCCGCTCCACAGTGACACCTTTCTCATCTTGTTTTCACTCCAGTATCCTTCACCAGGCTGCCCCCTCCGTTCCCGCCTCCCTCAACTCCACTGTGAGGATTCCTTCCTCACCCTGCTGGGACCCCATCATTCTCTTCTGGACGCCTCATTCTCCCCCCTAGATGCTTTCTTCACATTCCTGGGCTCTGGTACACTGTGCTAGACACCCCTCCTGTATGAGATGCCCTCCTTGCCCTCCTCATTTCCTTCTCACTGTGCGCCAGAGTCTCACAGCCTGGTCTTCGTCCATTCTGGGCCGCCTCTGAGTACACCATGCTCAGTGCTGCACTGGGACCCCTTTTGCACACAGCCTTGCTCATTAGGTAGCTCCCCAACCGTGGTCAGGCTAGCCTCCTGTAGTGTCCTAGTGCCTGCTGGGTCCCAGCACCTTCCCCATCTCACTCTGACTCTAGCATCTTGCCGTGGGCCACCTTGCTGTTCCTCCACTAGAAGCGTGCCTGGTTCCCTCTGCCCCATCGGATAACTTTAGACTGATTCGTTAAGGAGGGGCTGCTGAAAGAAGGAAGACGCTGGATATACAATCTGTGTGCTTTGGTCAAACAGCTAATCCAATCTGGGTCCAGATTGCTAATTTCTGTACTATTTGCAAGGTGCTCTGCCTTGCAAGTAGTAAGAGAGTTGCTAAATAAATTGAGAAAGAAATACCACTCTGCAGCTTTTGGATGATCATGTAACGTTGCTAGCGGAGTACAAATTGGCATACCTCTCCTAGAAAAATGTGTCAGGGTCTCTAAGAATAATTCTCTAGAATATACTCACATCTAGGAATTATTACAAAAATAAAGTAAGGATACACGTTACTTTGGCTTGGGGGGTTTTTTTGTTGTTGTTTTGTTTTTGTTTTTGTTTTTTGAGTCAGTCTTGCTATGTAGCCCAGGCTGGTCTAGAACTCGTGGATCCTTCTGCCTCTGCTTCCAAAGTGCTGGGATTACAGGATTGTGCCTGAATTATAAGAGGAAAAGACATAGGAGGAGTCTGGAGGAATCACTGTGCAGGTTTCTTTATGCTTACTCCCTCCTGTGGCACCACACACAGTATACAATTTCCCCTACAGTGAAATGCAGCAACTTAGGTACAGTGTTTCTACCCAGGGAGGTCCATTAGAGTCTCCCCATCCCAGATATTGTTTGAGTGAGCCATGCCAACACCCTGTGCCTCACATGTACCAAAATTTCAGACTCCCAGAAGGCAGATGTTCAGCATAAACTGTATTATTTGCGAGTCTAGACACAGCCTCTCTCCTCCCCGAATATCATGAAATTGGCATTCCAAGAGCCAGGTTCCCAGGGGCCAGCCAAGAGACAGCCATCCAAGCAGGGCGTCCAAGGGCAACCGTGTCAGGCCTACTACGTTCACTCTTCTACACCAAGATGTCCATTTGTGTTCATGTGTTATTTTTCAGTTAGAAGCAAAATCGTGTAAATTGCATTAAATCAAATAAGTGTCATATGAATTCTGTGTATGGAGTGTTAACAGAAGTCACATTAATTTGAAAATTGCCTCCCGGAAGGTAAAAGCTTAAGAAGAGACAGACATTAGAGCAAAGAAGATTGGCACCAGCTTCTGTGTTGAGGAAGGAATAATTAAATCATGGTAGTTATTCCTATCTAAAAAGCAGTGGTAGCTATTAAAAACTTTTGGGTATGACAGTAGACTAATACATTCTGTGAGATTATTTGAAAGGTAAATGTATTTCCTGTGCTTTTTAAAAATAGGTACTCATTTATGTGGTTATAAACTCAGAACATAGATTTTTTTAAAAAGTCATTTTTGCCAAGTCACCTTTCAGAGATGTTCAGCTGATATATTTCTTTTAGCATTGTATTGGACTGCCTGATTTTTCCACATCGCCACTACCAGATTGTGTTATCAAATTTACCAGTCTCTCAATATAGTAGATTTTGATCTTTGCCCTTTTTGATGTGTTTAAGGATCTTTTTATAATTGTCATTGTTTCTCTGTGTGTTCTCCATAGTCTAAATTTTCTGAAGTAATGCTGCTAGTTCTTTCCTGGAATTTTAAACAAATTTTGGCTGTTTATTATGAAAGCTCCAACATGGTGTAGTTTATTAATCAGGGGGTTGTTAACTTTTCAGAAGTGTTTTTAGGGTCTGTCTGTTCTCCCCACCCCCCTTTTTTTTCCTTCCTTCCTTCCTTCTCTCTCTCTTTCTCTTTCTCTTTCTCTATTCATTATTTATTCAGAAATACACAATAACCCTACATCTTGAAGAATTCTCACAAAGTGAAAATACTTGAGCACTCAGTTCAAGAACTACAGCATTAACAGCATGGTTCTTACCAGCCACACCCTCAGAGTCAATCACTGTTCTGGCTATTTTATTATAGTGAAGTTTTTACTGTTTTGATCTTCACATAAATGAAATTATACAGTATGCTGTCTTCTGTCTTCATTCTTACCTGTGTTATTAAGTGTAGCAGTAGTTGGTTTTCTGTTGTATAAATACACTACAATGTTATCTGTCGTAGCATTGACATACTTTTGGGTTGTATGGGGAATTTTGAAGCTGTTACAAACAGCATTGCTTTGAACATTTCTCTCCTCTGTACTGAGGATCCCACCCAGGGCCTTACACATCATAGGCAGTGTTTTTTGGTGTTTTTGGTTTATTTTTGAGACAGTGTCTCAAGTAATACCTCAGGCAGAACTCATTATCCTCTTCACTGAGCCTCCTGAGTGCTGGGATTACAGGTGTGCACAAGCATGCCCAGCTTAGGCAAGTGGCTTTGATTCTTTGTGCATATCTTTTGGAGAACTAATGTGTACGTATTTCTCTTGGACATAGAACCTGTGATCCAGCAGTTTATTGTAGATGTGCACATGTTCTTCACCATATCTCCTGCATAAGAGTGAGATGGTTTGAGAAGGGTACATACCACATGTCCATCCCCACCATGTTCCTTTTACATGTGCCTTTGAAAAGTCAGGAATGGAAAAAACTTTCCTTTTAGGAAAGTTTAGGCTGGCACTCACAGCTTCAAATAATAACTGCAGTCCATTGGGTCCATTCTGTGTACTAAATGCTTTGTATGCATTATTTCCTTTGATCTTCATAGGAAACAGATTAGGTAGCTATTAATATTCCTATTTTATAGGTGAAGAAAGTGAGGCAGGAGGGTATTAAATAAATTGTCGAAGGCCACACGGTCAATAAGTAACATAACAGGAGTGAAAGCCCTCTTATCTTTGCTTCCATAATCTCTACTGTGTCATCTTGCTTCTCTAAATTTAAAGTGTAGACATGGAGGGGTTTCAGGATGAGGAGGAAGAGCAAGATTAGCAGATGCACCGTCCGCCTGCCTACTGTCTCTCCACAGTGCCTAGAACGTACCATGTTGGCAACCTCTCGGCCTTCTGCTAAAAATCATCTGACGTGTCTCAGGTTTTTGAACTTCGTATGAAGTTTGTCCAGAAAACCAGTTGTCAAATTAATACGGGTCTCACTTCATTTTTATTTGAAAACAATGTGTTTTTCTCTCTTACAGAAAAAACGCAGTGAAATTCCTTGTTATTGGGAAAATCAGCCAATGGGATGTCAAAAACTAAACTGTGCTTTCCATCACAACAGAGGACGTTATGTTGATGGCTTGTTCCTACCTCCAAGCAAAAGTGAGATCAGTTTTTAATTTTAAAAGAACAGTTATTCAATACACACCTGCTGTAAGCCATGTATACTTTTTTGTGGTACTTGGGGGTCAAACCCAGGACTTCACACATACATGGCAAGTGTTGTAACACTGAGCTGCACAAGAGAAACGTGATTCTCCAAGCCAGGGGTTGACAAATCTAGTTCTCTGCCTGTTCTATAAAATCGGGATGTATTGGAATGCAGCCTTGTCCATTCATTTGCATATTTTCTAAGGCCAGTTTTGTGCTGCTGCTACTGCTGCAGAGCTGAGGAATTGAGACCAGGACCATATGGCCCACAAGGTCTACAGTACTCACTGGACTACTCTTTATAGAATAAGTTTGCCAGTCCTGATCTAGGCTATTATTTAAAATAAAACCTATCCTCTCCAGAAAGCTGGTATTTATTGCCAGCATCCCTTTTAAACTAATTTCCTAGTGGCTTTATTGGCACCACATTTGAGCCAGGTGTGGTGGTGCCTGCCTGTAATTCCAGCACTTGGGAGACTGAAGAGGAGGGTTGTGCGTTCAAGGCCAGCCTGGACTACATAATGAGACCTTGTCTCCAAAACAAAAGCCACATCTGGGGCTGAGAGAGTAGCTTTAATGATAGAGCACTTGCCTGATATGCTCACGGCCATGTGTTTGATCCTCAGCACTGCAAAAGAAGAAATAATGGTAAATAGAAAGGCATGTTTGCTGTGGGATGAAATTTGGTGACTGCATCTTTACACCTCTATTTAAGGACAGTTGGTTGACCCATCTCTGGTTTAGTTCAAATAAGTATTATGTTCCATCTCTTAAGACCTACTTCTTTGTCAAGCACAAAGCCTGGTATGTCAACATTGAGTGTCCACCGTGTGTTTCCATACATTGAGGAGTTATGGCTAAAAGCACCTATCCCCTCCCTGTGAATGAGAAACTTAATGAGAAAGTTAGGTAAAAAGGCATAAATGCCCACGAGGAAAATGCACCAAATTTATCATAAAGGGACAGGGGTTTTGTTGAATTGGGGCTCCGTCTTCTGTGTTTCATTTCTGTCTAATTGTGTCTGTTCAGCTGTGTTGCCCACTGTGCCCGAGTCACCAGAAGAGGAAGTGAAGGCCAACCAGCTCTCAGTCCAGCAGAGCAAACTGTCGGTGCAGTCCAATCCCTCTCCTCAGCTGCGCAGTGTTATGAAAGTGGAAAGTTCTGACAACGTTCCCAGCCCCACACACCCACCAGTCGTAATCAATGCTGCAGATGACGACGAAGATGATGATGGTAAGGTTTGCCTTTATTTATTTATGTTGTAATGCAGGTAAATAAGTCATGTAGTGAGTTGGGCAGAACCGGGATTAAGGCGCTCGGCCTGTTTTTAACTGTGTTTGTCTTGAATGTTGATGTGCAGATCAGTTTTCTGAGGAGGGTGATGAAGCCAAAACACCAGCCCTGCAACCAACTCCCGAAGTTCATAATGGGTTACGAGGGGCTTCTGCCCGGAAACCCGGGGTCAATTTAAAGCAAGGTAAGAGGAGACTGTACTGTTGCTATGTCTTGCATCACTAGTGAATGGGTCTAGGCTGTTTTAACTGCCTTTGAAATGTAGTTCAGTCACCTGCCGCTCCCCTTCATCATGCTACACAAACATGCTTACACATACTTTCCCTTAGTGATTCATTCTAAACATTCTAAACATACTTGAAGAATGCCTCCTATGAACAGATAAAATGCAAAGGCACAAAGCCTCTATAGTTCCTGTAGTTCCTCATGTGATTTTTACTTGGATTTCCTAGGTGAATGTTTGAATTTTGGAATAAAAACCCTTGAGGAAATTAAATCAAAGAAAATGAAGGAAAAATCCAAGAAGCAAGGTGGTAAGTCATCACACGTTTTGTCATGGACAGTTGTGTGTCACTGAATAAGAATAAAGACACTTCGGAGAGCCACAGCCCAAATGAGAAGATAGACATTTATTTTTGTGGCTTGCTTGAAGGAAAACACAGACTTACCTGCAGCTGTGTTTTGAGTCCCTAACTGTTCAGAGCTAAGTGCATATGGTAAAGAACCTAAAAGAACCTGTGTATCTTGGGAAATATAACTAAACACTGCCATATAAGAATGATATTAAGAGAGCAGAAACTGTGGGGTAAAAGTTCTTCCTCAATAACTGCTGAGATTTTCTTCTGGAGCTTGCCCACCCCTTAAAATTATATATATATATGTATGTATGTATGTGTGAATATATATATATTCGTGTGTGTGTGTGTGTGTGTGTTTTGTTTTGTTTTTTCCACCCCTTAAAATTGTATATAAAGTGTGAAATATAGTAATAGGATATGGAGTGAGGCAAATGGTTAGTTCTAAGAACTGTCTGGTTAAAGTTGGTTCTGTAGGAAGCTTAGACTATTGTTTTGCACATGATTAAACTTAGATGGGAAAAGTTAAATTTGTACACTTGATGGCTGGTATACTTCTGAAGTTAATTTTAGAGTAATATTAGCCTTATTGGTAAACAAAAGTAGATTGAGTGCCTTGGTTACTCAGAGCAATTTTATATTTTGTTTTCACGTTGTATCCAAAGCTTCCCTAAGCATTACCCTTTCACATTAGCAAGCAGGTCCAGAACGGCTGATTGTCTTATTGTCAGAGAGCTGTCTGTATTGGACTTAACTAATCATAGAAACAAAATCTCTGGACTTGCGATGGCTTTATTTTCCCTAAATTATTTGGTGTTCTTTGACTTTCCTTATTCAGAAGGTTCTTCTGGAGTTTCCAGTCTTTTACTCCAGCCTCAGCCCACTCCAGGTCCTGAAAAAGAGAATGTTCGGACTGTAGTGAGGACAGTAACCCTGTCAAGCAAACAAGGTAAGGGATGGGTAGGTCTCAGGCTGTTGAGCTTCTACTTTTACGTAAATGTAAATGGAAACACAAAGTCCTTGGTTGTCTTGTTACTTTTGATGGACCTGCAAGAAGACTTTGCTATGTTGATTAGAGATAAAGATGAAAAGAAAAGATGGTACATTGGACCCTGTTATTTAAAAGATTGAAAGTCTTACTCAGCCCTCACATTTGTGTATATTTAACTTGTACTGTTTACCTACATCGATTCAGCAAATGTATTGACTGCCCATTATGGGTAAATAATTTCAATAAACCCTCTGAGTTATCAAAAAATGCTGAAGTCTTTTCACTGGTTTTAAATCTAGTAAGAAATACAACACAATTGTATACATTTAAATGTGCCATTTGAACAACAGAGAATCAGAATCAGCTCACTTGCTGGAGTGATAAAAGGAAGTTGTATATCTTATCAAAGTGTTCCAGCAAAAGTACACCTCAGGCTTTAAAACCAAGTGGTTTAAAACATAACACTTGACTGCTGTTAATAATTAATATTGTGCCCTTAAGCCAGTTACAGCGTCACACTCCTGTAATCCCAGCAACTTGGGAGGCAGAGACAAGAGGATCAAGAATTCAAGGCCAGACGCAGCCTGCATAACTTAGTGAGACCCTGTCTCAAGATCAAAAATAGAAAAAGGGTTGCAATGCCACCAGAAAACAACAACAAGAACTGTGCTATTGCTTTCATTTGGGTGGTACACTTGATTCTTTCAATTACTGGGTTTGTTGAATGTGATAGTCTTCCTTAAGACTGAGACCTGGTGTTCAAGAGACTCCCTGGGTGGGTTTGGACTAGTATCACTGAACATACTTTGTACCCATTACTAGTGAATACCCAAAATTTAGCTAACACCAGAGAAATTTTATTTTTCCATTTCAGGTGAAGAACCTTTGGTTAGGCTGAGTCTTACAGAGAGGCTTGGGAAACGAAAATTTGCAGTAGGTGAGATAAGTTTTGTTTTGTGTATGTTTTTTATTTCTGCTTGTTTTCACATGAGCATGTTACTTCCCCAAACTCTTATACAAGTCCTATCAATATTGATTTGCCAGTCCCTATGTGTTCTTGGCTGAAGGCACTTGTGAAATTTCCTGTTTTCCATATGTGTATTATACCTTTCATCAGAGATTTGGGCTCCTATAATTTGATTAAATTATAATTGTGATCAACCTCTGAGAAGATACTAGGTTTAAAAAATAGTAAATAATACGCTTGTCTCTTTGGATAAATTTAAGTGTGCTTTAGAGTGGAAAGAAGTATGTAGTTAATATAACTTATCCTTAAATTTATTGGTGCTGTTTTAATGTGTAGGGAAGTCCTTTACTGTAACATTGAATTGTTATATACCTATCATAAAGTGTGTGTCTCAAAAAATTTTTTGGAAACCTTTTCTGACTTTAGAGGTTGTGAATGTGTGTAAAATGCAGCCTGGTCTCCATTTAGTGTTTTCTCTGATGCTCTTCTTACTGCCCTTGCTTCAAAACTGCTGTATCCAGGAGAGGTCACACATGCCTGAGTCCTCGTGCCCAGGGTCATGAGTTCAAGGCCAGTCTGGGCTGCATAGCAAGTTGGAGGTGAGCCTGAGCCCCATAGTGAGGCCCTGTCTCAAAACACCAAGGACTGGGGTTGTATGTCAGTGATAGAGATTGCTTAGCGTGCTCAAGGCGCTGGGTTCTGCCCCACACACTGCAAAATATACATACATAAATAAAAAAAACTGTTCTGAACTTAGTCGTATATCAAGTTTTCAGACGGTCGGAAAATAATAAAAAGCTTTCACTGATTAAATCATGCCTATAAGTAAAGTAAGTTATGTAGATTTGCTTTGTGTCAAAGTACTTCATACACACTTTCATTTAATCCTCAGTAACCATGAGGAAACTACACACAACACCTGGCACTTAATAAATAGCAGTAAATGTTTTCTGCACGGACTCAGGCTTGTTGTTAGTGGCCATTGAGTTGGATCCAACTCATAGTAACCTTATGTACACCAGAACAAAACACTACTCAACACTGCCATGCATGCGATCTTTTTATGTTTGAGCCATTGTTGTAGCCACTATGTTTCTTCTCGTTTTGAGTCATGTCACATCAGCAAAAGGAGATCCTAGGGACTTTACCCCATTCCTCTCATGAAGGCTGACTCTACTTTGCAGAAGCAACTCTTCCTTAGTCGTTTCTTAAATGCCTTCCAGCCTGGGGGTTTCATTTTCCAGCACTATATTTGATAGTGCTTTTCTGCTATACATAGTGTTTTCAATGGCTAATCGTTTCAAGATTGGGCTGCCAGGTCCTTTTTCCTAGTCTGTCTTAATCTGGAAGTTCAGTTCAAACCTGTCCACCATGAAATGCTGTTGGCATAGCTTTCAGGCTCCCATAGCTTGACAAGCTGATAAACACATGATAGAGCTCAGACTTAGAAAGGTTTAAGTAATTGGCTAAGATTATATTCCCTCATATATCTGTATCTTTTGACTGTACCTCTTCAATCTCTATGATGAGCAAATAATCTGAGAAGTTGTACTTTATTAAGGAAAATGCAGCGTATTCAGGCATGGTGGCACATGCCTATAATCCCAGAGACTCGGATGGCAGAGGCAGGAGGTTCGAGAGTTTGAAACCAGAGGCCATCTGCATAATTTACTAAGACCCTGTCTCAAAAAGTAAAAAAATGGGCTGGGGGTACAGCTCAATGGTACAGCACTTCCAAAGCATGCAGGCGCAAGGCCCTGGGTTCAACCCCCAGTACCGCAAAAAAAAAAAAAAAAAAAAAAAAAAAAAAAAAAAAAAAAAAAAAAAAAAAAAAAAAAAAAAAAAAAAAAAAAAAAAAAAAAAAAAAAAAAAAAAAAAAAAAAAAAAAAAAAAAAAAAAAGGGAAAGAAGAAAAATGCAGCATCTTGATTGGAGGAAGACTTATTAATAACCTGTGTTATGCAGATGACACAATTTTGCTTGCTGAAAGAGAAAAGGATTGCACCCAACATCAAAACAAAAATTCTTGCAACTGAGTCAGTAATCAACTTCATGATAAATGAAGAAATCAAAAGACATATTGCATTGGGAAAAGCTGTTGTAAAAGACCTCTTTAAAGTGTTAAAAAGTAAAGATGTCACTATGAAGACGAAGGTGCACCTGATTCATGCCATGATATTTTCAGTTGCATCATAAGGTTGTGAAAGCTGGACATTGAATAAGGGAGATGAGAAGAATTGGTGCTTTTGAATTATAGTGTTAGAGATGAATATTGAATATATCATAGATTGCCAAAAGAACCAACAGATCTGTCCTAGGAGAAATGCAGCCAGAGTGCTCCTTGGAAAGCAAGAATGGCTAGGCTGTGTCTTACGTATTTTGGACATGTCAGGAGGGACCAATCCCTGGAGAAGGACATCATGTTTGGGAGAGTAGCAGGTCAACGAAAAAAGGAAAACCCTCAACTAGGTGGATTGACACAGTGTCTGCAACAGTGGGCTTAAACATAAAATAAGATCTGTGCCTGGCACAGTCGGGGAGTGTTTCCTTCTGCTCTACATAGAGTTGCTGTGAGTCAGACCCGACTCGCTGGCACCTAGCAACAAGAAGTGGATCTAACTTTTTTCCTTTTATTTTGTTTTCTAGTTTTGAGAACTTGGGACATAGAAGAGACCCTTAGAAATTGCTTTGGCTAAAAGCATTGACTCCTCCCGTGGGCCCACAAGGGAAGTGAGAGTGAGCGAGGACACTGGCCACTGGCCTAAATCCGTTTTATCCCTCTTTGGTTCTACTTTTGCCTCTCAGCCTCTCCTCTGGAGTCACCCTCTCCTGCAGTCACCTTGGATCCCAGGAACAACAGGACCCACGGTCAAGCATCTCTATGACAAGGGACCGAACTATCCCTGGTTATCAGTGAGCCTAGGACAGAGCACCTCCAAAATTAGGGTAGCTATGCCTGATGGCGGGCCGTACCTGGAGCAGGAGTGATCATCTTAAGGAAACCAGATTGTTGTTGTTAGGTGCTGTCGAGTCGTGTCTGACTCTTAGCCACCCTCATAGGGTTTTTAATGGCTGACCGTTTCGGGATTGCCTTGGGAGTGGGTTGGCACATCCTTCTCCCATTTTTGCGGTGCTGGGAATCAAACGCAGGGACCTCAGAGACTGCAGAGCGGCGCTCTACCAACTGAGCTAAATCCCAGCCCAGGAAATCAGATTGTTCACTTCAAAACAACTTGTTTGGACCAACTTGGAGAAGTTCCTTCAGCCCAGGACTCTGTAGCTCTGTGTGACTCTGCAAGGAATATTCTGTCTCTCTCTCTTTTTTTTTTTTTTTTTTTTTTTTTTTTTTTTTTTTTGTGGGACCAGGGGCTGAACCCAGGGCCTTGGCACATACTTTGCAAGTACTCTTCCACTGAGCTGCATCCCCAGCTCCTGTTACACTTTTTGTCTTGAGACAAGGTCTCCGTAAGTTACACAGGCTGCCCCTGGCCTCACACTCACGATCCTCCTGCCTCTGGCTCCCGAGTCACTGGGATTACAGGTGTGCACCACTCTGCCCAGACAATTACTCTGTCTTCTTAGACTATAGCTCCTGGTCCTCCAACTTCAGCTGGCAATTCCTAACTCACGTTTCATGTCTAAACTTCAATGCCACTTTCTCTGTTGCCTTTTCCCTAATAGATGATAATGGTAGGTGCCCTTCCCATTTGTTCCCATGGCACCCTGTACTTTTCTCTATCACATGATTTATCAGAATACCTGTACATAGTCCTACCTGTCAGAAGCCCATAAGCTCTGCTCAGAGCTAGTATTATTTATTGAAATACTGGTAGCAGATTTCTATAGATTGTCTCATTTCTGTCTCGCCTTTTTTTTTTTTTTTTTTTTTTGGCTGCACTTAGGAGTAGAGCCCAGGCCCTTGCACATACTTTTGCAAGTGCTCTACCATTGAGCTGCACCCTCAGCCTATTTTTTGAGTCAGGGTTGCACTAAGTTATGCAGGTTGCCTTAGGTCTTGAACTCATGATCCTCCTGGTTCCATCTCCCAAGTTTCTGGGATGACAGGTGTGTGCCACAGCACCTGGCCACCTAGCTCCCTTTTGGAAATGACTATATAATCTATAAGACACTTAAGTGAATATAACCCTCTTGTCCAAGATTTTGCTTTACTTGGTTCTACCATCAATACCCACAGAAGCAGCAGTGAATAAACGTACCAGCTAACTGCAGAGAACTTGCAGAATTATTTTTTTTTATCTGTTTACTCGTGTTTCTTGACTTTGCTGAAGACTGATATCTTAAACTAAGTTCTCCTCACTTGTAGGTAGTGATAGTGATCCACCATTAAAGCGGAGCCTTGCACAGAGGCTAGGGAAGAAGATCGAAGCTCCAGAAGCTAACATTGACAAAACACCAAAGAAAGGTAAGTACCTTTGTTCTAACACACTGTGTGTGTTTGTGCACACCCACGTGTGTGTAATCACAACACTTGTACCATTAATATCTGTGGTTCATGATTTATTTGATCAGATTAAGGGTTTTTTTAGTGTTTTATTCATCTCATGAACATTTCAGTGCTTATTCTGCTGGATCCTGGATAGATACCATTTAACAAAATTAACACTCACGCCCCTCAGGAGCTTATGGGCTTCTGGCAGGTAGGACTATGTGCAGGTATTCTGATAAATCATGTGGTAGAGAAAAGTACAGGGTGCCATGGGAACAAATGGGAAGGGCACCTACCATTATCATCTATTAGGGAAAAGGCAACAGAGAAAGTGGCATTGAAGTTTAGACCTGAAACATGAATTAGGAATTGCCAGCTGAAGTTGGAGGACCAGGTGCTATAGTCTAAGAAGACAGAGTAATTGTCTGGGCAGAGTGGTGCACACCTGTAATCCCAGTGACTCGGGAGCCAGAGGCAGGAGGATCGTGAGTGTGAGGCCAGGGGCAGCCTGTGTAACTTACGGAGACCTTGTCTCAAGATAAAAAGTGTAACAGGAGCTGGGGATGCAGCTCAGTGGAAGAGTACTTGCAAAGTATGCACCAAGGCCCTGGGTTCAGCCCCTGGTCCCGCACAAAAGAGAGAGAGAGAGAGAGAGAGAGGATAATTCTTGCAGAGTTATACAGAGCTACAGAGTCCTGGGCTGAAGGAACTGGAGTATGGGTGAAAAATGGAGTTGGGATGAAGGGCATGGGGACGAGAGGAGGAGGAGGGACTGGATTACATAGCGCCTTGTAAGCCATTGGAAGTAACAAGCCATGGAAGATTGTAAAGAAGGGTCTGAGGGTCAGATTACATTGTTAGAAGAATGCCCCTGCCTGCTATGGGAGGGGAGATCAGAAGGGGTAAAGTGTGGCTGGAATAAGAGGCAGCAGGCTGTGAAAACAACCCAGGTGAAAGGAGACAGGGTGATACGCATTCAGGGAGTTGATGTGCAGAGCTGTAGACGAAGTCAAGAGATGTGGGATTTCCAGTGGTTTGTATGATGTCAAGTTTGGGGTGTCACTCTCCCTCCCTAACTTACTGAAGAGTAGGTATGGGGGTTTTTTTTGTGTTTTGGCATTGTTGTTTTCCTTCTGCTGGTATTCACACTTTGCTTTAAGGTAAGAGATTTCTTTCCACCTTTACTCTCGCCTGAGAGGCTTTGATCAGTAAATGGTCCTGTTGGGGGCGTTCTCATGGGCGCAAACAAGAAGTTACTCTTCCTTTGCCAATTCCCTTTCTCCTTGCCTACGTGATACCTAGGGGTGTAGCTCAGTGGTAAAGCAACTGCCTAACACATACAAGGTCCTTTTTGATTCTCAGGACCTCCCCCCCCACACACACACACACAAACTATACCAAATACTCTCATAAAAAGCATGTGCCAAATAGATTTGTTGTTGTTAGAAGTGACCCTCGTAGGGTTTTCAGTGGCTGATTGTTTGGGGAGTGGGCTGCCACTTCGTCTTCCCATTTTTGCTGTGTTGGGGATCGATCTTGGGGCCTCAGAGAGTAGAGAGCGTTGTTTTCCCAACTGAGCTGAACCCCAGCAATCAAGTAGACTTGGAGCGGAGTTGAGGGGTGGGGAAGGACCTTTTGACACTAAAAGATTTAGAAGGTTATACAATAACAGATTATTTCTCTGAATTCAGTAGTTTATGCTTTTCAGATCTAAAAGTTTTTGTCAAGCTTTCCAGAGTTGTTTTCTAGGGAATCTACTATCTAATGCTTCATGGAGAAGAAAAATTTAAGACCTTGAGAGCTTTTTTCAATATTTACATTAGATGTATAGCTTAATTTGTGAACTTTGAAAAAAAGTTGACCTATAAAAAGTCTATTTTCAACTTTTAGATCTTGAATTTTTTTTTTAATAGTTCAAGTTTCCAAGTCTCTGAAGGAGCGACTAGGCACGTCAGCTGGGCGAAACGAGGAGGAGGAAACAGGTACTTAAAATCCTGAGGCCACGGTTGTTCTTTCCCTTGATGATTTTCCATGGCTTTCTGATTGACCTGTTACAATTAGATTAGCCCTTGTGTTTTGGGTTCTTTGTGGTTTTGTTTTGCTTACTTTTTAAGCGCTCACTCACTCACTGGTATGACTCACTGGTATGAATTCCTTTCTTGTTCTTAGAGATGGAATGATTGTTCATCATATCATTAATGGGATCTCCAACAGTGGTAGATAAAAATTATGGTAGCTATGTGCTAAAATAATTGCTGTTGTAGAAAGTCACGTTCTGATGGGTTAGGGTTATAGACAAATGCTTAATGTGCACAAGGCCCTGGGTTCAGGCCTCAGCACCAAAAAAAGAAAAAGGTCATTTTCTGAACAAGAAGGATATAAAAAAGAAGTTCCATTGCATCACATGAAGAGAAGATCCAAAGATCACATACCAGCTTTTACCTTTTGATTTAGGGCAACATAAAAATCTTTTTTTTTTTTCTTTTCTTTTTTTTATTAGTAATTTGTAATGTACAATTTAATGGGTCTCATGACATTTTCATACATGCATTTCATTGTACGTTGCTCTCGTTAACTTCCCCCAAAAGCCTTTTTTTAAAGAAGCTTATTTTCTTCTCAAAGAAACTTTCTCAGAGAAAACATGTATCTAATGAGATGATTCTAGTTTGGTCACGATGGAAGTACATTCCTGTATTGTTCAGGTGGTCATTGCTGTGGCATAGAAACCAACTGAGGCCAATTTATGGGGAAAGAGGTATTAATAGAGGGCTTACAGAGGATCAGTCCACACTGGGGGCTGGGCAGGCATGGCAGCAGCAGGGCCCATGGCTGATGACCTCAGCGCATGGTGGACCAGGAAGCAGAGAGAGCTTAGCAGAACCTGGGGTCCAGGTACAAATCTCCAAAGCCCCCTCCCTCCTATGAACCACTTCCACATTTTCCCCCTGGGAATCAAACCCATGGCCGCCTGCATGATAGGCAAGCACTCTGCCGATGAGATGCATCCCTAGACCCAGTCTCTACATTTCTGCCTTAATGATTATCCCAGAGTCCACTGTTGCTTTCCATGCTTAAGTTAACCCAACTTTGGCAGTTGACTTTGGTTCTGTTATGAAGAACTGATCTTGCCCTTGTATTAACTATTCTTTTTCCATTTTTCTATGAATTCAGACATCTACTTTCTGTCTCAGAAATTCTTCAAGATTACTGTGTTGCCAGCATCCCTCTTTTTCATAAGTGTAGATTTATTTTATTTTATTTTATTTTTTATTTATTTATTTTTTGTGGTACTGGGGGTTGATCCTGGGGCCTCACGCCTGCATGCTTTGCAAGTGCTGGGCCACTGAGCTGCACCCCCAGCCCTTTTTTTAATTTTTTTTCCTTACTTCCTGAGACAGGGTCTCGCTAAGTTACATAGACTTCCTCTAGTCTCGAACTTGCAATCCTCCTGGCTCCGCCTCCCAAGCCACTGGGATTTACAGATCTGCCCCACCACTCCCAGCTGATTTATTTTATTTTTAATGTCGTCATTTCGATGAAATTTTGGTAGGGAAGGGAAACAGGGCCCCCATGCCACCATTCATACTATACTTTCTTCAGGTGATAATTTTGAGATTGGTCTGCCATCTTGAAAAATTTGCAGTTATTTAAAAACCTAAGCCAGGCTTGGTGACTCACACCTGTAGTCCCAGCATTTGGAAGGCTGGGTCAGGAGGATCCATGCACGTTCAAAACCAGCATGGTCTACATGCGTTAAAACAACAAGATCCTGTCTCAAAAAATACTGGAAGGAAGCAGGGAGGGAGGGAGAGAAAGAGAGAGAGAGAGAGAGTCCACTCCTTCCTATTAACTTGTTTTACCACATCACACACAAGCTGCCTTTAACCCTCCATCTTAAACCAAAGTCTGTGCTGCTTTTTCAAAGCAGTTTTCATTACCATACTTGGTTACAGCTTATTTAATTATTGGTCTGTCTCTTAGACTACAGACCGCATGTGGGCAGCGGTTATGTTTTGCTGACCATTGTATTTCTAGCAGAGTGTCCGGCACAACTTTATGCTTGAAATGAAGAATTTATTGCTGCTTTTGATAAGATTTGTAATGATAGATTGTCCAACACCTAATTAGTTTTCAAAGTCCTTTTGAACAGAAATTTGTTGTTGTTGTTGTTAGGTGCCATGGAGTCGGTATCCGACTCATAGCGACCCTCATGGGGTTTTCAATGGCTATTTCGGGATTGCTTCCGGAGTGGATTGCCAGGTCCTTCTCCCATTTTTGCGGTGCTGGGAATTGAACTCGAGACCTCAGAGACTGCAGCGCAGCGCTCTACCCACTGAGCTAAATCCCAGCCCTTGAACAGAAATACAGATCAGTAATTTTTGCCTTTTTAGAGTTTTCCCTGAGGGCCACTGCAGTAATCAGTAAGTGGTTGTTCTTGTGGTTAGGTGCCGTCAAGTCGTGTCTGACTCACAGTGACCCTCATAGGGTTTTCAGTACCTGTTACGGGATTGCCTCGGTGGTGGATTGCCACATCCTGCTCCCATTTTTGTGGTGCTGGGAATCGAACTTGGGACATCACAGACTGTAGAGCAGCACCCTCCCAACTGAGCTAAATCCCAGCCCACAATCGGTTGTTAAGAGTGAAACTAATGTTATATATTTTGTCATCTCAATTACATAGTTAATGCCTGTTGTACTGTTTTGATCTAAGAGAGATTATAAGTCTCTAAGAGGTAAACTCCAAGTGTAGTGACGTGTTTTTCCTCAAAACAGAGAGAGTTACTAAAGTCGGTGAGATCCACGTGAAGACGTTAGAAGAAATTCTTCAGGAAAGAGCCAGTCAGAAACGTGGAGAGCTGCAAACGAAACTCAAGACAGAAGGCCCTTCAAAAGCGGATGATTCTACTTCAGGAACAAGAAGCTCCTCCACTGTCCGAATTAAAACCTTCTCCGAGGTCCTGGCTGAAAAGAAACATCGACAGCAGGAAACAGAGAGACAAAGATGTAAAAAGGACACGGCGTGCGCCAAGCTCAAGACTGACGCTGAACTTCGAAAACCGGTGATTTTGCCACCTGTAGTTGTGAGCAAAGGACAATCGGAGGAGCCTGCTGGAAGAACAAAGCCTATGCAGGAGGTGCACATCAAGACGCTGGAGGAGATTAAGCTGGAGAAGGCCCTGAGGGTGCAGCAGGGCTCTGAGAGCTGCACCAGCTCCCAGCCTCCGCCAGAGGCCACCCTGGGAGCCAAGCGCCTGCTCCGGATCACCAAAAGGACAGGTCTGTAGTGCCACACCCCAGATGGCATTCCAAAGAACAGTGTGACACATGCAGAACCTTCATAGGAGTTCTTTGAGAACGGTTTTTACTCAGATAACTGAAGACCAGTGGAGTCAGTGAAACTAAGCTGTTTATTTAGACCCATTTAGCACTATTTAGACCTGTAATATTTCAATGTGCAATTTAGCGTTTTGAGGCTCTGTGGGACTAATGGGCTTTATCTGCAGTTTTCTTCAACATATCGTCCTACTGTCATTATGAGAATTTTATTTTAACTTCATCCCTTACAAAGTTGCAGCCTAAGTGAAATTGCTAACTATGTCTTTAACATGAATATAGGTGTGAAAGAAGAGAAGAAACTCGAGGAAGGAAGCGAAGGTGCCTCTCAGAGCAGTGTCCCAAGGACAGAGGCTGATGAGGTAAGCGTATTTAGATCATCATGTAGTTCTGCTTATGGTATACCAGGGCTAGATGGATGGCAAAATAAGCTTTTTACTTTTAGCTTACAGTAAATTTCTGTTAAACTGTTAGGTAAGCAGTCTTTCTGTGCTTACAATTTTTTTTTGGTTTTGAGACAGGGTTTCACTATGTAGCCCAGGCTGGCCTCAAACTCACGATCACCCTGGCTCAATCACCCGGATGCTGGGTTGCAAGTATGCACCATGCCCGCCTCCTGAGATAATGTGATGTCTCTGGTTTGTTCTCAGACAAGAAGTTTTTGTTGGTGGTGGTGGTTTGTCTTTTTGTTGTTCTGGGGATCGAACCCAGGCTGGGCAAATGCTTTCCAACTGAGCTATGTCACTATCCCTTGAGAACTTGATTTTAAAAACAGAATGAATTAAACCTCGCATGGTGGTACATACCTGGAATCCCAGCATTTGGAAGTTAAGGCAGGTGGATCATGAGTTTGAGGCCAGCCTGGGCTACATAGCAGCAGAATCCTCTCTCAAAACACCAAAAAAAAAAAAAAAAAAAAAAAAAAAAAAAAAAAAAAAAAAAAAAAAAAAAAAAAAAAAAAAAAAAAAAGGAGGAAAGAGAGAGAATAAAATGAACACCTAAAAACTACACCCCAAATGCCTTGGCCCACCAATAGATATTTTTTCATGGATTTACTTGAAGATGCATGTATGTGACCTTTTAATGTTTAACTCATGTTTAGAACAAAATTCAGAAGTTTACAGTATATCATTTTGCAGCCTACTTTAACTTTGCCAAATTAGTGATTCTTTTAAGATGTTTGTTTTTACAGACTACATAATAGTTTAATGTATGACTATAATTTTTACATTTAAGATTCTGTTTTTACACAGTAAATGAGATAATAAAGAATACAGTTATTTAATAGTTGTTAGGTGCTGTCAAGTTGGGTATGACTCCTAGTGACCCTCATAGGGTTTTCAGTGGTTGTTTCGGGATTCCTTGGGGAGTAAATGGCCACGTCCTTCTCCTGTTTTGGCGGTGCTGGGGATCAAACTTGGGACCTCAGAGAGTACAGAGGAGCACTCTACCAACTGAGCTAAACCCTAGCCCTACCATCAAATCGGGTCCAACTCATAGTGACCCTTTGTACAACAGACTGAAATACTCTCTGACACTGTGCCATGCCTGGCACTGTTGTCAGTGCTTCTCTGTTGTTCATAGGGTTTTCAGTGGCAGATTGTTTCAAGAGTGGAATGCCAGGTCCTTCTATCTAGCCTGCAGCCCCTGGTATTATTCCCAGGCAGTCTCCCATCCAAGGACTAACCAGGCCGACCCTGCGTAGTTTCCAAGGTCAGGTGGGATCAGATGCTAGGGTGCTGATACGTTGTTGTTAGGTGCTGTCAAGTTGTGTCCAACTCATAGCAACCGTCATAGGGTTTTCAGTGGCTGATTGCTTCAGGATTGCTTTGGGAGTGAATTCCCATGTCCTTCTCATATTTTGGGGGTGGTAGGGATTGAACCCAGGTCCTCAGAGAATACAATGTGGTACTCTACAAAGTGAGGTACATCTCAGCTCCTGATTATTTATTTAGTAGTCATTAGTATTTAACTTAGGGTCCTGGTTGGGGTGCCTATAGAATCTGGGGGTTTTTATTCTGTACGTCTTCATATTCATAAGAGTTCCAGTCTCATATTTAGCAGCATGTCCTCAAATAATGAACTTTCTGTTGGGTTATGGATCCTGTTACACTCTGTTTAACTTGAATGTCAGCCCAGTATTTTACAAATGATAATCATAGATTATGAGAGGTACTTAGATTTTAATTCTGTCATTTAAATTTGTCTGCAGGCTTCAGATGAGACCACAGGAGTTGATACCACTAAAATTGCAGTCAAGAAATGTGAGACTGTGAGAGAGAAGCACACGCAGAAACAGCAGGAGAGGGGCACCTCACAGAAGGAGAAGTCAGTCTTGACACCCCTCCAGGGAGATGGAGCCTCCTACAATACTCAGGCGGGAGAAAAACAGCTCACCGCCGTTTCAGGCATCACCCGACACCTGACCAAGCGGCTTCCAACAAAGTCATTGCAGAAGGGGGAGGTAGAAACCTCAGGGATTGGGGACTCCATATTAAATGTGAAGTGTGCAGCACAAACTCTGGAAAAAAGAGGTAAAGGTGAGTCAGTCCTTTTGACAGTGTCTTGCTTTAGGATATCAAAATCAGCAAGTTTTAGTAACTCTCTGGCCCCATTTGGGTTGAATTTCTTGTGTGTGAGTCACATAGGTAGTAATATTTCTGATAGTGTTATATAAATACAAAACTAGTTGAGTTTCTTTCTGAGAGTTGAAAATTCCTGTTTAAAAAGCATTGTCTAATGCTGGGCATGGTGGCACGCTCTTGTAATCCCAGCAGTTGGGAGGCAGAGGCAGGAGATTCATTGCACCCGTGAGGCCAGCCTGGTCTACATTACGAGTTGCAGACCAGCTTGGGCTATATATAGCAAGACCTTGTCTCAAAAAGTAAAAACAAAAAGGGGAGGGGTACCCAAGGGTGCAGCTCAGTGGTAGAAAGCTTGCCTAGCATGCCTGAGGCCCAAGCTTGGTTCACTTCCCCAGTACTGGCGAAGTGCGGCAATCTTTATCTGGAACGCCAATGGTACATCTTTCCTCTGGTTTTTGGGGATTTTTTTTTTGAGACGAGGTCTTCCCATATAGCCCAGGCTACCCTCAAACTCGTGGATCCTTCTTCCTCTGGTTTTGGAGAGGAAAAGCACAGGGAATAGAACAGTAACAAACTCTCAAGAGCCAGTCACAGGGGTCAAGTGAGCACATCAACATGAGAACCATGAAGAGTGGCTTATTTTCAGTGTGGACCAGTCACAGGGGTCGAGTGAGCACATCAACATGAGAACCATGAGGAGTGGCTTATTTTCAGTGTGGATCTCTTTTCTTTTTCCTTCCTTCCTTATTTAATTTTGGTATTTCTAGTACTAAAGGAATTGAGCTATTGTATTGAGTTCCTCTTTATGTTAAGAGACAATTCTGCTAATCAGGTATTTTCTATCCTTTGTAGCTAAACCCAAAGTAAATGTGAAGCCGTCTGTCGTCAAAGTTGTTTCATCTCCCAAATTGGCCCCAAAACGCAAGGCAGCAGAGGTGCATCCTGCTGTCATTGCAGCTGTGAAGCCGCTCAGCTCCAGCAGTGTCCTGCAGGAGAGCCCAGTGAAGAAAGCAGCAGTGGTAAGGAGATGCACTTTATTGCGTGTGGGAGGAAAAATTAACTCTTCCATTGGCTGGCTGGATCTGTGTGTAACACTTCCTGTCATTTCCTGAGCATTTTGGTTGTTCAGGTTGTTGCTGTATTTTATGTTTCTAGTTAAGACATTTGTGAAGTGGCAGGATAGTACTTTTTTTAAAGTGTTTTTTAGGTGGCAAAGTATTTTGATGACTTACACACTCAACCTTTGGATTACTGATTCTCAGATCCTCAGGTTTAAAGAATGATAGCTCCTGAGCTGGATGCTGTGTCACACACCTATAACCCCAGCAACTCAAGAGGCTTAGGCAGGAGGATCACAAATTTAAGGCCAGAGGCAACCTGTGTAACCCTGACTCAAACTAAAAACAGTTTTGGAAGGGGTTGAATGCAGCTGGGCGTGGTGGCGCACACCTGTAATCCCAGCGGCTGGGGAGGTGGAGGCGGGAGGATCACAAGTTCCGAGACCAGAGGCAGTCTGCGTAACTTAGCAAGACTCTGTCTCAAAAAGTTAAAAAAAAAAAAAAAAAAAAAAATGGGCTGGGGGCGCAGCCCAGGGGTCCAACACTTGCAAAGCATGCAGGTGCGAGGCCCTGGGTTCAACCCCCAGTACTGCAAAAAAAGAAAAAAGAAGGGGTTGAATGTGCAGTTCACTGGTAGACTTGGCCTAACATATGTGAAGCCTTGGTTCAACCTCAGTACTGCAAGAATTAAAAAGAAAAAAAGAGCACCTGGTCTGCATACATAGCTGAGTCATTTGTCTAGGATGTACAGGGTCCTGGATTTGATCCCCAGCATCACAGAAAAAGAATGATAGACATGATTCTAAGAAGGAAGCAAAAGAAAACAAGCATGCTCAAATAAAAAGGCTTGACTAGCTGGGTGTGGAGGCACACACCTGTAATCCCAGCACTCGGGAGGCTGAGGCAGGAAAATCACAAGTTCCAAGCTTGCCTAGGCTGCATAGCAATTAGTTCAAGGCCCACCTGGGCAATTTAGTGAGACCTTGTTTCAAAATACAAATAAAAAACCACTGGGGCTGTAGCTCAGTGGTGGAGCGCTTATCTAGCTGCACAGACCCTGGGTTCAAGTCCCCAGGACTGGAAGACAAAAAAACCTTCACTCTTCCACTGAATTTCTTTACTCTTCTTTTGTAGGCTGTTGTCCCACTCCTTTCTGAGGACAAATCAGTTGCCATGCCTGAGACAGAAAAACCTAGAGACAGGTAATAATTTGTAATTCTTATCCGAACTCCAGGCCACTACTGCTACTTTGGATCTCCAGCAGATGAGACTGATAAATAACACGGAACATTTCCAGTTTATGCACATAGAAATAAATCAGTTGAACTTCAGATTAATTGCAAGAAAGCATGAAATTCAGGATTGCTGTCCTCTTATAGTGCCATTGTTGATATCTTGCCTACTTAACTAAAAGATGCTTTTAATACCTGGCTAAATTATACTGTAAATTATGAAAATGCTTGCTCTCAAATCAGTAAAACAATTCTTTCTTTATGTGTGCACTTACATTTTTTTTTGTCAACTCTTTGTGTCCCTAAGACTAGGTTGTTCAACTAACCATGGAACGAGGGCACAGGTAGTTTTAATCCACTTTTTTGTTTCTTACAGTTTTGTGCTGCCTCCAACCCAGTCTCCTTCAGATCCCTCACCCCCAGAAGTATCTGGCCCTTCCTCATCCCAAATGACCACCAAAACTCGTCGACTCAGCTCTGCCTCCACCGGAAAGCCTTCACTCTCTGTGGAGGATGACTTCGAGAAGCTAATATGGGAAATTTCAGGAGGCAAATTAGAAGCTGAGATTGACCTGGATCCTGGGAAGGACGAAGATGACCTTCTGCTTGAGCTCTCGGAAATGATTGATAGCTGAAGGTAGTGAAAACACTTAAAAGGAAAAAAAAAAAAAAAAAAAAAAAAAAAAAAAAAAAAAAAAAAAAAAAAAAAAAAAACACACCAAAAAACTGGACTTAGTTTCATCAATTGTAACATTTACCTGAGTGATCATTTCTTTAATATCGATTTGCCCCACATCAGAAGTATACCTCTGAATTACCTGTAATGTGTGTCCTGGATTCCATGGGTCAGATTTTTCAAGTCCCTTGATAATCATTTTGTCCACTTGATGCCATTGTTTAGTATCTTTGAGAAAAAAGTTCTTTAATACCCTTCTCTCCGCAAAAAGAGACTGAGGAAGATCCAAATGAAAAGGGTGCAGAGAACTTACATGACTCCTTGAGGTGTTGGTCCATTGGGCTCTTCTCCCCTTTGTTGTACTTTCTTTTATGTATTGTCTTGTTGTACTTAATATTAGCTGAGTTCGAAATGGATGAAGACAGCTGCTACCATTGTGGACCAAATTTCACGCTACCACTAAACAGAACCCCCACTCGGTCTGTGTTAAATTGTACGTCTTTTTAAAGGTATCTGGAGATTCATCTGAGCTTTAAAGAGGGCTGAGCAGCTCAAGAGACCTGAAATATGGACATAACTCTTTCGACCTGGTGTTGATGCTCCAGCTGCTCTGTAAGCCTCTGAAGAGCAATAGCTAATTTATTGTTACTGTAATTTTTTAAAGGCTTTAAAGTGCCTCCAGGGTCCCCTGAAACTAATTTTGTACTTCTGGGATTCCCTGGATTCTTTATAACCGACGGTGACATGATTGGAGGAATTCTTTTTTTAGTATGAAAGTTGTCCCTTCAATACTCGGCCTCCTTCTGGCATTGAATTATCACAGGGGCAAAAATTAGTTAATTTTTCATTTCAGATTCTCCCAGAAAACTCCTCTTGCTCAGTATTTATTTGGTGCCCTTTAGCCAAGGGAGGAGGGGAAAAAAAAAAAAAAGAAAAAAAAAAAGCTCATTCAAGCTGCCAATATTTATCGATGGACTGTGGCAGTACACTGAGTCGTGCTGTAGCAGGGATGTGAAATGCTCTGGGGGTGTATTGTATACCTTCCAGTTTTCTTTATTTCTGAATTGAATTTTCTCTTCTTGATGTTGGTCTCCTTCATGCCACCTCAAGGGTTAGACTTGTGATGGAACAAGTAAGATGGGGATAATGGTATTGAAAGGAGATACAGTGTACATAATTGGGAGGAGGAGGAAAGGAGGACTCGCCCCGTTTTGGTATTTTGCTTTAGGTGGCCAGTTTTGTTTCTCTTAGGGAAATCTGAACCACCTGTCATGTTGGCTCCTAAGGAACTGCTGTTGTAAGCGGCTCATCAAGAGTTGAACTTCATATAGCCTTGTTGGGAATATGGAAAAGGAAGAAAGCCACGGGACTGCCCGTTCAGTCTTGGGAAGATCTGGATGATTCTGCGCAAGCGGAAATGACTTGAAATTTATGTACAGACACCTCTGCCAGTCCATCTTCAGCTGACTGAATGTTGTATGATAGCCCTCTCCAAAGCAGGGGTGGAATGTTCTGGTTTCACCACAGATTTTATAAACTTGTTTCAGTCTTGGAATCAGCCTGTAGATTTCAGGTCCCTTTTGTATATAACCTGTATTCTTTTGCTTTTTTAAAAATAATTTTTGTTTCATATTTAAAGCCTTGTATTAGTCAATGATTCGTGTTCAGCATTATTTGAACCATTTGCCATTACAGAAAAAAAAAATTTGTGTTTTAAATAAAACTGGTGTAGGAAAGCGTGGATGTTGTGAGTTAAGTAGTTTTACAGCACTTCAGCTTCGATGGGTCCAGTCACAATGTTATAGGCCTTTTGTGTGACGACCCCGGTTACTGTTTGGTTTTAGGAATCTTTCACAGGGACAGAAATATGCTATCTTAGCCACATACAATTTAGGTAAGAATACATATGTGAGTTTTTTCCTAACACTGGAGTCCTTACCATTGTAACCCAAGTGATGCCATTATTTTGTTTTTTTAAAGGAGAAGGGTTTAAAAGTGATCTTATATTCAGTGATAAGGAATTTTCAAGCATGAAAAGTGAAAGTTTAGTTCAGGAGAGTCTAGGTTCTTTCAATGCATACATCAGTTTAATTGTTATGCGAATACTTATAAATTTACAACCAAAGAACATAAGTTTTTCCTATTAGTAGTCTAATAATCCTGAAATACGGATGTAGCTCAGTAGATCACTTGCCTGGTGGGCATGAGGTCCTGGGTTCAATCCCTTCGTCATTACGTACTGTTGAGTTGTGTGTCTGTGTTCTGGGATTGGTTCTAAAGTAGATTGCCGCATCCCTCTGTTTTTGCGGTGCTGTGCATTGAACCCAGGGCCTCAGAGACACTCTACCAACTGAGCCAACCCCCAGCCTGAGTGTTGCCATTGTTGTTGCTGTTGTTAGGTGCCATCGAGTATCTGACTCATAGGGACCCTATGTACAACAGGGGAAACACTATTGTGCTTCTCTGCTATCCATAGGGTTTTCAATGGCTGATTGATTTTTGGGAGTGGGTTGCCAGGTCCTTCTCTCAAGCATTCAGCACCTGGTGTTCCCACTCGGTCTCCCATCCAAATACTAACCAGGCCCGACCCTGCTTAGCTTAGATCTGACATGACTGGATGCCACAGTAGTATGGCGGCAGGCGAATGTTGCCATAGCCAGCCTAAATACACACACACACACACACACACACACACACACACACACACACACACACACACACACACACACACACACACACACACACACACACACACCTGCAGCCATACCAGTATGGCATCCAGTCCCATGAGATCTCAGAAGCTAAGCAGGGTCAGGCCTGGTTAGTACTTGGACAGGAGGCCACCTGGAAACACCAGGTGCAGTAGGCTTGGGAGAAGGACCCTACAGCCCACTTTAAAAAAACAATCAGCCATTGAAAACCCTATGGATAGCAGAGAAGCACTGACAGTAGTGTTTCATCTGTTGTATGTGGGGTTGCTATGAGTCAGACACCGACTCGATGTAACCTAACAACAATAACAACTATATATATAGACAGATAGATAGGTAGATATAGATATATATAATGGTTTAGCTTAGTTGGTAGAGTGCTGCTCCACGCTCTCTCAGGCCCTGGGTTTGATCCCCAGCACTGCAAAAAATGAGAGAGAGACATGGCAGCCCACTCCTGAAAATAATCTGCCATTGAAAACCCTATGAATAGCAGAGAAGCACTCACACAGTGCCAGGCATGGCATAGTGTCTGTGAGGGAGTGTTTTTTTGTTGTACATAGGGTAACTATGAGTTGGATCCCACTCCTCGGCACCTAACAACAACGTCTGTGTGTATTTGTGTGTGTGTGAGAGTGCACACGTGTGCGCGTTCTACAAACCTTTATGTAACATACTTTAACTTTCAGCCTTTGCCTTACCTGACTGTTCCCCTTTTGGAACAATCCTTTACTTTTAAGACAAAACTTTATTTTACCATACAACATCCTTTCTCGTCCAAAAGCATATTTTTCTCTTTAACCTCTTTCACCAACAAACAACTTTTTGTTAAAGATTTAAATCCTATGAACTAAAAGGAATGTGGTCTAATTTAGCAGTTTTGATTAATGTGAGCACAACCTTGCAGTACTTTCCAAGTGCATCTTCAGCCCATTGTTTATTTCTTATTTTGAGTGAGGGTCTCACTAAGTTATGCAGGCTGCCTCTGGCCTCAAACTCGTGATCCTCTTGTCTCCTGAGTCACTGGGATTACAGGAGTGCATGACCGACCGTGCCCAGGTCAAGATAAAAAACTTTAAAAAGGGGAGGGAACAGGAGGTGCCACTCAGGGTAGAGTCCCTGCAACGTTTATGTGACCCCTGAGTTCAATCCCCCAGTACCAAAAAACAAAAACCCGCTTTTGCTGAAAAGCATTGACTCTTTACTTGGGATCCCAGTGTCCTGTTCCAACCCCCAAAATGCACCTAATGCTCTCCAGCATTGTCCTAAACCTGCAGTCACCTCAGACTCCAAGAACAACAGGACTAATAAACACCAGCAGGAGTAAGCATGTTAGGAAAACCACTTTTCTCTCTTCAAAAGATGTTTTCCAGAGGACCTTGTACCACTAGAACTAATGATCAACCACACCACTCCTTGGCCTGGGCCGCTTAATGATGTGTACTTCTTGCCCCTTGCCCTAGTTCTTCCTCTATTTAAACCAAAATTTCCTGTCAGTTGGCTGCCTGGAGGCCCCTTTATCTGTTCCCCTTCCCAATGTGTACATTGATTAATCTCCTTTCCTTTTCGCCTCTACTGCTCTTTTTAATTGACATATTCAGAGGTCTGTTGGGATACCTGGAGCCTGGGTGTTGCCCCAAAACTCTAGTAACTAGGCCTTACCATGTGTTGTTGTTGTTAGACACATATGCATATGGTTCCTGACTAGAAGGTGGTGAACAAGCAATATATATGTAGTAGACACTGTGGCATTTTGATAGAGACTCTAGTGATTACTGGGCTGGTAATGGCTCCAGTCACTCCAGAAGGGGAAAGGCCGAGATTCTACAGTGCTCTATTGCTACGTCATGGTGTTGGGTACATGAACTGCATTAAAATGCACCTTTGGTTTACATTTTCAGCTTACCACACGTTTATCAGGATGTAACCCATGCAGCCGCACCACTGTGACATCCCATCCCATCAGATCTTGGAAGCTAAGCAGGGTCAGGCCTGGTTAGTCCTTGGATAGGCGACCGCCTGCGAACATCAGGTGCTGTAGGCTTGGGAGAAGGACCCGGCAACCCACTCCCAAAAAAACAATCAGCCATTGAAAACCCTATGACTAGCAGAGAAGCACTGACAATACTATTTCGCCTGTTGTACATAGGATCGCTGAGTCGACACTGACTCGATGGCACTTCACCACCACCACCCACGTGGTTAGAGGGGCATCTGTGCACTATTACTACATGGACTCTTCCGTCCCCTGGGGAAGGTGCCATTTATTCTCCATTTCAGAAACAACTGAGTGGAGAGGTGGTGAGTCATGCCCTTGGTACCACAGCTCCTAAGTGAGCTGGATTTGAGCTCAGCAAGCAAATTTCAACACCTTCACGCTAGATCGCCAGCCTCCACTGCCACCTTCACAGTAAGGGGATGAGAACTGAGTTATTGGGGCACGGATTTGGGATAGCCTGTGCTAACCAGACAAGGGTGGCTGCTAGTGGCGCTACTCCTTTCACTACAACGCTGCCACCACGTCTACATTCCAGGAGGACAGACCTCAGGAATAGCACTAAATGAACACATTTTACAGAGGAATGCAACTGGACGACTTTGCCCCTTAACATTCATCCAGAAAATTCAGGAGGGAGAGCGCAGGCCACCAATCCGAGCTCCTCGGCGCCTCCTCCAGACTTCCGCTAGATGGCGCTGGAGAATCAACCCAGGTTCCCAAGCGCCATTCCCTGCGCTTGGCGCCCCCGGAGGCTACGCAGCACAGAGAAAAGCGACTCCGCGGATAGAGAGGCACTTTCCCAGGGTTCCCTCCGGGCCGCCCCGTGACCACTGACACTTCCGCTTCCGGTTCTCAATTCCGGAAGTTGCTTTGCTGGGTGGCGCGGTGGTCAGCGTGGTCTTTGTGAGGTCCCGCCATGGCGTACCGTGGCCAGGGCCAGAAGGTGCAGAAGGTGATGGTGCAGCCCATCGTATCCTACGCGGCGTGTCGGGGCCAGCAAACGGGGCGGAAGCGCAGGCGGGGAGCGGGCCGGAGGGAGCCGGGCTCGGGCCCGCATCCTATGAGCCCCCGGGGCGGCCGAGCCCGGGAGAAGGCGCTGGTAGTGGAAGGACAGGTGGGAGGTGGGCTTTGGCTGGCCCTGCAGGGGGATTGCAGGAGTGGCGGGGAGAGGCTCAGGGAAGGCAGCTTTCACTGGGTGCTGGGGAGAGCGGGAGCTCGCGAGCTAGGGTAGGAGGAGGATGTGGGCGGGAAGGACGTTCCAGGAGACTGGTGGGGATATAGGGTGCCTTCGGAGTGCAGGCGCTTGCAGTGAATGCCCAGGGGGACCTCTAACTTGAGTAGGTAATCAGACATCGTCTTCAAGGGGAAGGAGAAAAAGGTGAGGTGCGGGTTGGGTCGATTCTCAGCTGCAGGGAGTGGAGTCTATGCCATTCGTGTGTATTTTCCTCAACCGCTGTGGTGCAGAACCTCATCTTCAGATACTTGCAAAATGTACGTAAGTTGTTTGTTGTTTGTTTCCTAACCACTGCTTAAATAAAAATTGGATTTGATACTTGGTATCCGTTTCCCCCATGGTCATGTTCTAGAGTTAAAAAAAAAAACAGACGAAATAATGGAGGTGGAGGGATAACAGAGGGGAAGAGGAACTGGGAAAGCTCCCAAGTAGTGAAATGAGGTGTATTTTTCCCAATCTGTGGACGTGCAAAAAAAAATCTTTTTCATTCATTTGCATGGTCAAGATTACTGATTTCACAGTGTTCATTGGCAGGCATGATAATGATATTTGGGTACTGGTACTTTTGGTGGTGGTGATTATAATTAGAACACTGGAGACTTTCCCATTTCTAGCCTCTAGGATGAAACGTTGAAAGAAAAACCCAGCCACCTTAAACCAGGTCATAAGGTGGTAGGTTTAGTACCTGCCAGAAAACTGAAGTGAAGAAAAGATATTTCAAAAGGGAGAGGGGAGAAGTAGATTCGGAGGAGTTAGTGGCAGCTGCTGTTTGAGGGGATTTTTAGCAACCTAAATTTTAAACTGACAACACAATTAAAAAATAAATTAGCCATAGCCCTGTGGCATCCGATTCTGTCAGATCTCAGAAGCTAAGCAGGGTTGGGCCTGATTAGTACTTGGATGGGATACTGCCTGGGAACACCAGGTGCTGTAGGCTTAGGAGACTGATGCAGCAACCAACTCCCAAAAATCAATCTGCCATTGAAAACTCTTTGAACAGCAGAGAAGCACTGACAATAGTGTTTCCCCTGTTGCATGTAGGGTTGCTGTGAGTCGGGTACCAACTCGTTGGCACCTAACAACAAGGGTAACTTTTAATTACCAGTATTGGGCTCCCTAGTTGTTAGGTGTGTGACATGGAAAACTATGAACCTGGATAAAACTTTGTTTTGGTCCTAGATTTTGCTGTAGCAGATAAGAAAGAACCACTTAGTCAATTGATATTTCTGCTTTATGCTGCACTGTCACAAATTTCCAGTGTAAATGTATTGCGACTAGAAGCAGTAAGGAACAATTAAATTCAGGAAAGGCCTCAGGAAAATTATTTGCTTGGACAGTTCCAATATCGTATTTATTAAAATTTTCTTTTAGCAAGTAATTAGTCTCAGTTACCAATTCTTAGATGTGGGCTAATTAGTTAAAACTCTTGGCTTATATTCATTTTTTTAGGAGATATCTCTCTAGTGTTCAAAGTCATTGGAGTTTGCTTTTTTTTTTAACATGTCTATTTTTATTATTTCAGAGATCTCGGATTCAAGTGTGGCTGTATGAGCAAGTGAATATGCGGATAGAGGGCTGTATTATTGTGAGTACTCCGGCTGATTTTCTTCGTGGGGTTTGTTAATAAGAAAAGATTTCACAAAAAAATGGCCAGCCAGAACAATGAGCAAGAAGTCAAAGACCTAACTCAGAAAAGCTTTTCAGGGCCCACTATTCACCTTTTTCTCCTTGTTCTGGCTGATAGGGGTTGGATAATTTTTTTTTAAAGGGAAATTAAACTTTTAAAAATAATCTAAACAATACTTATGTTTGAGGGAGGGGACAAAAGAAGCAGAATTAGAGGAGGATGGGAGCTAATGGAGCGCCTTCATTCTGGGTTAGGTGATTCCTGAATAGAACTGTCGAGGTTAGTTAAATGAGATTTCCAAGAAAACAGGATACCTTATGCTGTGTTTTTCTTTGTTTGGTTCTGAGTAAGTTGTTATTTTGGGTGGTGCCGAGATAAAATTCAAGGTCTCTTGCATCTTAAGCATTTCCTCTACCGCTGAGCTACATCCCTGGCCCCAGTAAAGTGTTGGGGTTTCTTTTGGTGTGTTTTGTTTTGTTCTTTGACAAAATCTTGCTCTGTAGCCTGGGGCCCTCAAACTTGTGATCATCCTGCCTCAATCTCCTGAGTGCTAGGATTAAAGGTGTGGACCACCACTCTTAGCCCTAATAATGTTTTGAAGAAAAGTAAAATATGTGTGGAAGCATCATGTTAGGACATATTCTGTGTAAACATCAGAGATTCTGTCAGTAATCTCCCCTTTGTTGTTTACCAATTGGAAAATAAGCATGGTAGTGTAAGGTGACTAATAGTTGTGGGGAGCATGAGGAAAGCCGTGGCAGGAGAGTGGAATTTATATTTGACAGGTAATAAAGATAAGGAGAATGACTTGCTGGCATAGCTAATGAAATCCTAAGTCCAAATTTGGACCACATTCAGGCTTGCTTATTTAAAAAGAGGCTTCAAGCATTACAGTGAAGGAAAGATCAGTACGGGGATGAATTTGAAAGTTGCATTTCTGTATCAGATTAGATGATATTCTTTTGGAATGATTTGGATACGACTTTACTTAAAAATGACCATCAGTTGACTTAATTTTCTAGGGTTTTGATGAGTACATGAACCTGGTATTAGATGATGCAGAAGAGATTCATTCCAAAACAAAGTCCAGAAAACAACTGGGTAAGAATACAGTTGGCCTTACACAATTCTAGAAGTATTTATTTCACTGATAAGATTGAATGACCTGCAGTTCAATTCATGTTTAATTTTACCTTTGCATTTTTCCTCTGCATGCTCCATTTCTGCTTGTCTTTCCACCCACACAACTCTCAGCAAGGTCACTGAAAGATAAATGGTGTTAAACGTAATGGTTAGTATAGTGTTCCCTTCATTTAACTCTGAACAGCACTTTACAGTGTTGGCCACTCCCTCCTTAAAACATTTCAATCCCCTGACTCTGTGTAGATGTTTTTCATCTCTGGTTATTCCTTTTCAGATTTTTGTGTATCCATTCTTTGAGACTCAGCTGTTAAATGTTTGAGTTGCCTATGGCCGGTGCTAGCTCTTTCCTTTAGTATTGTTTTCCTAGGCATTGAAGACCACAGCGCCAGTACCACCTGTATATTGATTCCCAAATGTATGTTTGTAGGCCATACCTCTCCTTTGAGTGTACTCAGCATTTCTGCTGAACATTTCAGAGGTTCCTCAAAGTTGGTGTATCAGAAATCAAATTCAGTTCCTATTTAGATCCTGTCTGGGGCTGTTTTGGTGTTCACTACCTTACTGAATGGCATTAGTTTCCAGTCAGCTTACTAACTGATTTCTCTGCATCTCCTTCATCTCCTTCCAGGTTGCTCTCCAGGCTTCTATGATCTTTTTAAAACACTTCTCCGACCTTGTCATCCCTTTACTTGAAATTCATTGACTTTGTTGCTCTTGTAAAACAAAAAAATCTTTCATGTATTCTGTGAAGTCCTTTGTGATCTGGCCTTACCTGTGCTCACCTTCTGTCACACTGTCTCATGTCTTAAGTTTTAGCCCCATTAGTCTTTTGATTTTTTTGAATCTGTACATTTACCCCACCATATTTTGGTCTTTGGGATTTGGGGTTTTGTTGTTGTTGTTGCTTTGAGACAGGGTCTCACTATGTAGCCCAAGCTGGCCTTGAACTCTTGATCCTCCTGCCTAAGCCTCCTCCATGCTAGGATTACCAGTGTGTGCCACCATACCCACATGTTCCCTGTGTCTTTAGAGCTCAGATCAAATAGCACTTCTCTAAGAAGCCCAGGGTTTAATTTAGTTTTTCTTGGGCTGGAGGAAGACAGAGTATGATATGCTGAGTTTGTTGTGAAATATTCATTATTGGGATTATTTATTAATGCTTCTCTGCTTAGACTGGATGGTCCATTAGCTCATGAGTCATGTCCTTTTGATTTCCAATATGCTGAGTAACTAACTCAGTGTCTAGCACATAATGTTGTTGCTGTTGTTCGGTGCCGTTGAGTTGGGTCCAACTCATAGCAACCATATGTACAACAGAACGAAACTGCCTAATATTGTGCCATGCCCAGCACTATTGTCTTTGCCTCTCTGCTATTCATAGGGCTTTCAGTGGCTGATTGTTTTGGGAGGGCTGCTGGGTCCTTCTCCCAAGCCTACAGTACCTAGTGTTCCCACGCAGTCTCCAATCCAAGTACTAACCAGGACTGACCCTACTTAGCTTCCGAGATCTGATGAGATCGGACGCCAGGGTGGTATGGCTGTAGGGTTATTTGAATAGTTTTTTAACCCAGTTAACATGGGGTCTTTAGGATTCATGGTTTCATGCGGAGACACTGAATCATTTGTTTTAACATCCCACTAACTTAATTTTTCTTTAGGTATTTTGTCTTTATTAAATGCTCAGTGTACAGCTTGCTAATTCTTTTATCAGTGGTGGGTTTCAGGTGTCTCTTTCCCAGATCCTAAGGATTCTCTTGAACCTGTGCTAGATCCATGGAAAGTAGATTCTGAGAAGTGATATTGGTTTTTTTCTTTTATTTTGTTTTCTTTTTTTCTATTTTTCTTTTCTTCTTTTCTTGAGGCATGGTCTTATTCTGTATTCCAGACTAACCTTGAACTCATGATCCTCTTACCTCAATGGGAAGCACCGCCATACCTACTGTCATATTATTTATAGGTTATTTACCTAGGTTATGGGTTAATTCCTGTGGTAGTGTCCATCCTGTGTAATGGACTAATATTGCCTGTAAAAGTCTGGACAATGGAATTGAGGTTAATTGGCATTTCTCAGACTGTTTTACCAGTGAACATCAATGTTGATAAAGATGTTTGTAGATATTTCTTAGGAAAAGTGTTCTCTTTTCAAGTAACTTTAGGAAACATTAGGTAAAACTTAAACAACTTTGTTTATTGCAAGATGGGGTCAAGGTTCCTTTATGTAGCCCAAACTGTCTTTAAACCTGTGATCATTCTGCTTCAGCCTCCCAAGTGGTGGGATTACAGGTGTGCACCACCAAGCCCGGGGACTGGGGTTTAGCTCAGTTGGCAGAATGTTGCTCTGTGCTCTGAGGACCCAGGTTTGATCCCTAGCACTGCAAAAACAGAAGGATGTGACAATCCGCTCCAAAAGCAATCCTGAAAACAATCAGCCATTGAAAACCCTATGAAGGTCGCTGTTAGTCAGGTATAATTCAACGGCACCTTACTACCACCACCACCACCACCACCAAGCCCAGCAAGATGGAGTCTTTAACGTAAGTAAAAGTTCTAAGAATGAGCCAGGTGCGGTGGTGCATACCTGTAAGCCCAGAGACTTGGGAGGTGGAGGCAGGAGGATCACCAGCTCTTGTTTGTTTGTTTTGTGGATGCTGGCCATTATGACTAGAGTGAGATGGAATCTCAGTGTGCAATCCCCATCAAAATCCCAATGACAGACTTCACAGAAATAGAAAAAAAAATCCTAAAATTCAAATGGAAACACAAAGGACCTTCAATAGCCAAAGCAATCCTGAGCAGAAAGAGCTATGCGTGAGTTATCATAATCCTTGACATGAGTTTATGTTACTGGGACATAGTAACAAAAACAGCTTGGTACTGGCACAAAATCAGACATGAAAATCAGTGGAATAGAATAGGGGACTCAGAAGTAACCACACAGCTCTAGTCACCTGATTTTCAACAGTGAGCCAAAAATATGTGTTGGAAAAAGGACACCCACTTCAGCAAATGGCCTGCAGCTATAGCCCTGTGGCATCCGATCCTGTCAGATCTCAGAAGCTAAGCAGGGTCGGGCCTGGTTAGTACCTGGATGGGAGACCGCCTGGGAACACCAGAAGCTGTAGGCTTGGGAGAAGGACCTGGCAACCCCCTCCCAAAAATCAATCTGCCATTGAAAACCCTATGAACAGCAGAGAAGCACTGACAGTAGTGTTTCCCCTGTTGTACAGAGGGTTGCTGTGAGTCGGATACCGACGCGACGGCATCTAACAACAACAACAACCTTCAGCAAATGGTGCTGGGAAAACTGGGTATCCACATGTGGAAGAAAAAAAGTAAACCCCTATCTCTCACCCTGTACAAAAAATTAATTCAAAATGGATCAGACCTCTTCGTGTAAAACTGGAAACTTTGAAACTACTGGAACAAAATGTAGGGAAAACTCTTCAACACATAGGCATAGGCAAGTACTTCCTTAAAAGAACTGTAGCCCAGGAAATAGTAGCAAGAATGGACAAATGGAAGTTAAAATTCCTGCACAGTAAAGGGAACAATCAGTAGAGGAAAGACAGAGCCCATAGCATAGAAGAAGATCTTTGCCAGCTATATATCTGACAGGGAATTAATATCTAGGATATATAAAGATCCTGAAGAATTAGACACAAAAAACAATACAGTCAATAAATAAGATAGGTGATTCTTAAAAGAAATACAAATTGTTAGTAAACAAGAAAAAATGTTAAGCATCCTTAGCCTTCAGGGAAATGCAAATCAAAACTGTACTTTCACAAAATAACATGTTCATTAGGTTCTTGTTGGAAAGGTACATAGGCACTGCAGGAGTCAGAAAGCCTTTCAATAGATTGTTGTCGTCGTTAGGTGCCCTTGAGTCTCATCCGACTCATAGCAACCCTCATGGAGTTTTCAATGGCTGATTGTTTTGGGATTGATTCAGGAGTGGATTGCCACATCCTTCTCCCATTTTTGTGGTGTGGGGATCGAACCTGGGTCCTCATAGAGTGCAGAGCAAGAGTTCTACCAACTGAACTAAAACCCAGCCCCTTTCAATAGACAGACACTTGAAAGCGTTCATATGCCCTCACAGGAGAGATGCATTTTCAAAGTATTGTTCAATAACTGGATACAAAATTCTGATGGTAAAAGATGGTGACATGTCTGAGTGTGTGGTTATTAATAGCTTTTTTTGTTGTTGCAGGTCGGATCATGCTAAAAGGAGATAATATTACTCTGCTACAAAGTGTTTCCAACTAGAAATGGTGAATGAAGTGAGAAGGCAATGCAGTTTGGGTTTCAGTTTTGGGGGTTTTTTAGGTGCTCCTTGCCGGAGTACAATTATCAAACCTTTGTTCATATTATTTTGCAGACCTTTGTGTTAATTACCAGATGACAATAAATGCTGTGGGATTGTTTTTAGTAAAAAGTTTACATTGTTTCTATCCGGTGATGAAGACCTTTTACACAGTGACACTTATAGCTGTTGGCATTTATTTGAAAGTGTCTGAAGGGTTGGCAGTTGCCCTGGGTATTTGCTCTTGTCGCTGCATGGACCCGTACATTCTTGAGGCGAAGGGTAGAGATTATGCCTCACAGGTAAGTTTCCAGTGTCATGTGGCAGAGGAAGGGAGGGTCACAAAAATCAACAGGGGTGTTGCATTAATATATATGTTCGTCAATTCTAATTCTTGGGGGTGGGGATATAGTTGAGTGATAAGTATTTACCTATTACGTACAAGGCTCTGGGTTCTATCCGCAGCATGGAGAAGATGCTGGATGCTGGAACACTAGAGTTTCTAAGTAAAACAAAGGACGTGTTGATAGTGTCACTATTTGTTTAGCATTCCTATTGAGACAATAGGTGTTTGAGAGTTTTATCACTAAGATCACAAGGTGAAATGGCAGGCGGAGTGACTCCTGTCTGTGATCCCAGCACTGGAGAGGCTGAGACAGGAGGGTTCAAAGTTCAAGGCCAACCAGGGCTGTATCACAAGACTTTGTCTCAAATAACATAAAACAAGATGAGAATGTAAGGAGTATTAGGGTGTAGACAGGTTGCCTTTAAAGAACATTAAAGATAAGTTCTGTGGTACTTAACAGGCAGAAGGCTTTTTTAAGATTGACAGTCTGATAAAGACCACAGAGCTGGAAAACTGTAAGGCAGAATAATAGTGTGTAGGAGTAACATATCTGTCTCCTATCTTTAACAACTTCGATAACTCAATTAACCTAATTCTTTGGTGAACAAATACCTCCTCCCCTAATAACTCAGAAATGATTACTGAGTATCTCCTATCTAGGCACAGGGTTGTATAGAGTAAAAGAGACTGGTACACAGATTGTTTTTGTTTGGCTGAGTTTTTTTTATTGTTTTTTGAGACAGGGTCTCACTGTGTAGGGATTACAATTGTGCATCACCACGCCCAACCTAATAGTTTTAATACTACTGTATGTTCTAAGTGCTACCTAAATTGGAACTTGGAAGACAAATACAGCCTGTCTTATTTATTTTATTTTATTTTATTTTATTGTACAGCTGTAGGTCCAACCCAGGGTCTCTAGCTTGCTAGGAAGCATTCTGCCACTGACTTGCACCCCTCGGCCCCAAGGCCTGCCTTAAATTGTATTATTAAGTGGGTGAAGGACAACCAAGCAGGCCAGCTCCTGCTTCCCTAAATGCCTGTAAAGGAAGGAGACTTCATTAGCTGGATGAAAGAAACCTTTTCTGAGACGGAGACCTGTAGGTGACCGTTGAAGTCAGTCTATCTTAAAACTGTGCATTCCTGGTTCAGTCCTTTCTGAACCCATGCCTTTTTGGTTATATTTTGAATAAAAGGCTGTTTCAGTTCTTTTATCATTGGAGTTTGAAATTCATTAAACTGCAGCATGCAAAGAAAATCCTGGGCAGTAGAGGGAGTTGCAGCCCTGAGACCACCACCTCCCCACTAGCAGAAAGCCTGAAGCTTTTTCAGAGCGGAGCAAAGACCTCCCGGCAGCTTTCTTGGCACCAGAATAGCTGGAAAGGAGGATAAAAGCTGGAGCAGTGTAATCCCTAAGAAAACCTGCTGGCTGCTTTTTCCATCTCCCGGAGTGGCCTTTCTGACCTGGTTGCCTTGTGTAAGCAAAGCAGTGCCTGCTGAGGCTTACTCTGAATGGATCAAGACATGGAAGGTTCTATTTTTGACAGAGCAAACGGTGATAGTGAGAAATAAGGTACAGTGGACTCTTAACAATTGAGCTCTGTATTTAGAAATCTCTGCTTGCTTTCCTGCTCTCCTGGAGCATGTGGTGTTTGCTTTTTAAATTGTACTTTTCCACTATCTGTAGATCTTTCTTCCAACTAGAATTTGTATTGCAGAGGGGCGGGGAGCGGTTCTCCTCATCAGTAAAGTTACTAAAACATGCTGTTGAGAAGCTGCTCTTGTTGGCAGCCCTTGGTATGTGAGCAATTATTTTTCTGGATTGGCGGTTGGTTTCTGAGGGGGTTTTTCTAACCACCCACTAACTCTCTTATAACATTCTTGCAGAGGGGGTGGGAGAAGTTAGATTCAGGCCCTGAAAGAGAGTAAGTGCTGAAGTGGGCCTGATACTCTGTTAGTAGCAGGTAGGGAAAAGGGAAAGTTTGAAACTCCTGGGACTTTGTGTTTATGGGTGGCAGCTCTTGTCAAGTACACTTGTCAGCAGTTGCAGGATTGGGTAGAGGGTCTCTGTCTAATTTGGAGTAAGGTATTATGGACCAGGATGGATCACGGGCAGTTCCTGGGGCAAGCCTAATAGCATCTCATGTTAACTAGATGACATAGGCGCTTTTGCTTAGCTCATGACTCCTACCACCCTAGCCACCTACTCAAGTATGTTCTTATGAGGAGTTGCTTGGTAGAACTTTTTCTTAAGGCAGCATGAGCACTTAAGTCTATTAGTAGCTAGAATTTAATTGTAACAGTTGAATAGGGTTTGCTAGTGTTTTGAGGATTTTTACACTGTTGCTCATCAGGGATATTGGTCTTCAGTTTTCTTTTCTTGTAATGCCCTTGTTTGGGTTTGGTATCAGTAATGCTAGCCTTGTTGAGAGTTGGGAAGTCATCTCTCCTTTTGGATTTTTTGGAAGGGTTTGAGAAGAATTGGTATTAGTCACTTAAATGTTTGATTCTTCAGCAGTGAAGCCATCACTGAACTTTTCCTTGATAGGAGACCTTTTTTTGTTGTGCTGGGGATCAAAGTTAGGGCTTTGCACATGTTAAACACATGCTCAACCACTTGAACTATGTTCCCAGGCTGATGGGAGTCTTGATTACTGATTCAGTGTCTGTCTGTCAGTTGTCTGTCTGTCTCTCTATATATATTTACCACCCCACCTTCTCTTCACATGCTCTCTCTCGCTTGCTCTCTTTCTCTTTCTCTTTTTTTTTGGGGGGGGGGGTAGCACAAGGTATCTAACCCAGAGCCTCACATGCTAGGCAGCCACTCTACAGCTAAACTATACCCCAGCCCTGGATTTTCTATTTCTTCGTGATGCAGTCTTGGTAGGTTGTGTTTAGGGGTTTGTTTCTTACAGATTATCCTATTTGTTGGTGTATAATTGTTCTTACTAGTCAGTCAGTCTCTCTTTTTGTCCTGCCAGCACTGACACTCATTTGATTTACTCTGTCTTTTGACTAAATGTCATGCTATACATTGCTACCATAATTCAATTCAACTTCTAAAAATAATATACAGATAACAGCTTTCTAAATGTGTATACATTTTTTTGGCACCCACAATATTTTTCTAGTCTATTTCATGTCTTATATCATTTTTGTAACTCTGGGCTTAGTTCTTTTTCTAGTTCTTTGAGGAGTAATGTTTTGGTTTTTTGATATCTGCATTTTCTTTGATACAGGTATTTATTACTTTGAGCTTTCCTTCTAGAATGCTTTTGCTGTACCCTGAAAGTTGTGGTATGTTGTGTTTCCATTTTTGTCTGTCTTGATTCCTCCTGCACCACCAGCATTGGGGATTTGCACATGCTAGGGCCTTGCACATGCTAGGCAAGTGCTCTACCACCAAGGTGCACCACAAACCCCTTGCTTTTCCTTTGTTTTCCTTTCCTTTCCTTTCCCTGTTCTGTCCGGTCCTTTCCTTTCCCTTCCTACCCTTTTCTCTTTTCATTTCTTTTTCTTTTCTTTTTACCTCTTTTCTTTTCTTTTCTTTTCTTTTCTTTTCTTTTCTGAGACTGAGTCTGGCTGTTGTACAGGCTGCCTCTGATGTTGAACTCAACAATCCTCCTGCCTCAGTCTCCCAAGTCAGTGGGGTTATAGGCATGCACCATGGCACCTGGCTGGCTTGATATCCTTTATTTCCCTTTTAACTTCTTCATTAACCCCTTAGTTGCTAAGAGAAGTACACTAAGGCTTATTTTATACTCTAACGTGTACTATCTTGAAGAAGTTCCCATGTACTTGAGAAGGAAGTATATTCTATTGCTGTTGGGTGGAATGTCCTGAATGTGTTTTAGTTCCTTAGGTATAATGTGTGTTGTTGTTGTTGTCATTAGGTGCCATCTAGTCGGTGGCCGACTCATAGTGACCCTACGTACAACAGATGAAACACTATTGTCAGTGCTTCTCTACTATTCATAGGGTTTTCAATGGCTGATTGTTTTTTGGGAGTGGGTTGCTGGGTCCTTCTCCCAAGCCTACAACACCTGGTGTTTCCAGGCGGTCTCCCATCAAGGCCCGACCCTGCTTAGCTTCCAAGATCTGAGGGGATCGAATGCCACAGTGGTTATGGCTACAGGGTGTTGTTATTAGGTGCCACTAAGTCAGGTCCAACTCACAGTGACCCCGCGTACAACAGAACGAAATACTACTCAATACTGTACTGTGCACATGATCTTTCTTATGTTCAAGCCCATTGTTACAGCCGCTGGGTCAGTCCATCTAGTTGAGGGTCTTCCTTTTTTTTGTTGACCCACCACTCTCCCATACAAGATGATGTCTTCCTGCAGGGATTGGTTCCTTCTGACATGTCCAAAATAATGTAAGACACAGTCTAGCCACCTTTGCTTCCAAGGAGCACTCTGGTTGCACTACTTCTAAGATGGACCTGTTGGTTCTTTTGGCATTCCGTGGTATATTCAATATTCGTCTCCAGGATCATAATTCAGAAGCATCAGTTCTTCTCCTGTCTTCCTTATTTATTTTGAAAGCTGTTTACAGCTTTCAAAAGCCTGTGATGCAACTGAAAATACCATGGCTTGAGTCAGGTGCATGTTAATCCAATATGACATCTTTTCAATACTTTAAAGAGGTCTTTTGTCACAGTTTTTCCCAATGCAGTGTGTCTTTTGATTTCTTGACTGGTGCTTCCATGAGTGTTGATGGTAGAACTAAGTAAAACAAAATCGTAGCCTCAATCTTTTCTCCATTTATCATGAAGTTGCTTATCCAGTTGTAGGGATTTTTGTTTTATTGATGTTGAGGTGCAATCCATAGCAAAGGCTGTGTTTTTTGATCTGCCTCAGTAAATGTTTCAAATCCTCTTTATTTTCAGCAAGTATAGTTGTGTCATCTGCATAACACAGGCTGTTAATGAGTCTTCCTCCAATCATGCTTCATCCTTCTTCGTGAATTCCACCTTAGGTTATTTACTGAGCACAGAGATTGAAGAGGTACTGTGAAAGAATACAGCTCTGACACACACCTTTCCTGACCTTAAACCAAGCAGTGTTTCCTTGTTCTGCTGGAATGACTGCCTCCTGGCCCATGTACAAATTCCTCATGATTGTTCTGGTATTGCCTTTCTTCACAATGTTACTCATAATTTGCTGTGATCCACACAGTCAAATGCCTCTACATAGTCAAGAAAACATAGCTAGACATCTTTTTGTTATTCCCTGCTTTCAGCCAATATCCATTTGACATCAGCAGTAATGTCCCTGGTTCCATGTCCTCTTCTGAATCTGGGTTGACTCTCCAGCACTTGTCTATCAATATACTGCTGCAGTAGCTTTTGACTATGTAGTTCAAATGAAATACAACCTTAATCACCTCTGATCTGGATGAGCTACCCATTGTTTTTGTTTTGTTTTGTTTACGGTGCTTAGCATGGAAGCCAGGGCCTGGTATATACTAGGCCAGCGACACTACCACTGAGCTGCGTCCCCAGTCCCTTTTTAATTTTGAGACAGGGTCTTGCTAACTTGCATAGGCTGCTGCTTGCCTAGAACCTGCAGTCCCCTAGCCTCAGCCTCCTGGGTTGCTGGGATTACAGCCATGTGCCACGGCACCTGGCTACCTATTGTTGAAGGTGGGATATTGAAACCCCAACTATTACTGTATTGCAGGCCGTTTCTTCAGATCCTGTTAACATTTGTTGTATACATTCACGTGCTCCACTGTTGGGTACTTTGTTTGCGATTATATCCTGTTGATGAATTAGCCCTTTACATGTAATATTGTTTCTTATCTCTTTTTACGATCTTTGACTTAACGTCTGTTTTGTTGGTACAATATAAATATAGCCACCCCTGCTCTTGGTTTCTGTTTGCATGAATATCTTTTTCTTTCCTTTCAGTCTTAGTCTGTGTGTGTCCTTAAAATGAAGTATGTGTTTTTCTTTCCCCCTTGGTGCTAGAGATTAAATCCAAGGCCTTGCACATTCTAAACATGTGCTGTACTGCCGAGCTATTCCCCTGATTTTTGATGGTCTCATTGATATATGTCATGGTGAACTCTCTGGGTTGAATGTGGTTGGAGGAGCTAGCATTTCCTGTACCTGGGTGTAGGCATCGATCTCTAGATTAGGGAAGGTCTCAGCCATTATTTCTTTAAATATAGTCTCTAGATTTTTTTGTTTGCTTTTCTTTCTGCTTTTGCACTACCTGTTACTCAAGGGTTTGATCTGATGATAGTACCTTCTAATTCCTTTAGGCTTTCTTGAGTCTTTTGTATTCTTTTGTATTTTTCTCCGTGCGGCTGGATAATTTTAAATGTTCTATCTTTCAACTCACTGGTTCTTGAGTTTTCAGTTTGTGAATTGTATTCTTTATCTCCTGGATTTGTATTTGGTTCTTTTTGATAAGCTGCTTGCTTTGTTCATATGTTGGTTTCAAAATTTCATTTAATTTTTATCTTCTTTTGTTTTTGTTTCTTTGCTGGGCTTGGGACTGAGCCCAGGGGCTCACAAATGCTTAGTAAGTGCTCTACCACTATGCTGCACCCCCAACCCCATTTACAATTTTTGTTATACTGAGACAGGGCCTGGTTAACTTGTACAGGTTGTCGCTGGCCTTGATCTCAAGATGCTCTCACCTCACCCTCCCAGATAGCTGGGATTGCAGGAATGTGCCATGGTGCCCAGCAATCTGCCTGTTTTCAAAGTGGCTGTACGGGCATGGTGCCTGTAATCTCAGTACTCGGGAGGCCAGGGCAGGAAAATGCCAATTTCAAGGGTAGCCTGGGCTACATAGAGACCCTGTTTTAAGAAAGAAAAAATGTTGTGTTTTGGGTTTTTCCCCTTTACTCTAAGTAGATACATAACAATAACTCATTCTTTTAATGTGCCTTTTTTTGATAACAGTGATTTTGTATGTTTCTTCATGTGTTTATTTGACATCTGTATCTCTTTTTTGATGAAGTATCTCTTCAGAACTTTTGTCCTTTTTTTTTCTTTTTTCCCCCTTCCCAGTGCTGGGGTTTAAACCCAAGACCTCATGCGTCCAAGGCGAAAGAGCTCTGCCAGTAAGCTGTACCCCTGGCTCTGCCTATTCTTTACATTGGGTTTTCCTTTCTGTGTTGGGAGAGGTCTTGATACATTCTGAATGAAGAGTTCTTACTATGTGGGTGTTTTACAAACATTTCTTCTGATCTGTGACTTGTGTTTTTAGTATAATGTCTTTAAAGAACATAGTTTTTTTCAATTTCAAGATTTTATCAAGGTTTTTTTTTTTTTTAGTAGTTCATGCTTTTTCTGAACAAAACCAAAGATCACAAAGATGTTCTGTGATGATTCTTATATTTCACATTTATCTATATTTTGAGTTGTTGTTTTAACCCTTTGGTTAGCAACTTCAAATTAAGCCATATGACAATAAGCATTTTACTTCCAGAAACTCTTCATTACAATGAACAAAACAAGAACATGATTAGCAAAATGTTTGGAATTCATAATGAGTAAAATCATCTCGTAATTAGTGATGTGCATCATTAGAATACAAAAAAAACTCATAAGAAGAAATGTATAATCAGCTAAATAAGAAAAATTGACGTGTAATCACTATACCAAAAAATCCAGTTGCAAATACAAAAACAATGAAAAGAAGAAAAAGCAATGTTTAGGTATAATAATAATATATTTTATGTGTGATAAGGTGTAAAACAATTCTTACACAATGGTATATTGCACATTGTGCAGGGAGGTTTTGTTCTTGCCTCAGTTTTACTTTTTGAACATCTAGTGCATCATCATGTTCCTTCAACAGGATCACCCACATTGACCATTAGTTGTAGTGTTTGGAGACCTGCCTCTTCCCCTCTTGCGTTTTACCTTACTGTTCTGTTTACCTGTCCCGATGATAGTCAGAGGGTTAATGCTGTGTGAATTATGAATTATGAGTTTCATTTTTTTTGCATATGAATAACCAGTTCTTCCAGAGCCATTTGTTCAAGACTAACATTTTCCATTGAATTAACTTATTACCTGTCCTTTGCTTTTCCATTTAGGTTATCAGAATCAGTTGATTAATTTCTACCAGAAAAAAAAAATCTGGGATTTTGGTTGAGATTATTTAACTCTAAAGATGATTTTGGTAGGAATCAACATCTTAACAGTATTGCCTTTCAGTGACGAGCACGTGCTGTATCTGTTCATTTCAGTTTTCTTTGTATTTCTCTTAGTAGTGTCTTACAGTTTTTAACATATAATTCTCACACAATTTGTTTGATTTATTCCTTCTTCCTGTTTGTTTTTCTTTTTCTTTTTCTTCTCTTTTTTAAATAGAGTCTCCCTGTATAGCCCAGGCTAGTCTAGAATTCACAATTCTCCTGCCTCAGCCTCGTGAGTGCTTGGGATTATAGGCATGTGCCACCACACCTGGCTAGTTTTTCATATTTTCTGTGCTACTGTAAATAGTACTGTTTTCTAATTTTGATTTCCATTTGTTTATATCTAATAGATAGAAATACAATCAAGTTTTATGCCCTTGTATCCTGTGACCTTGTTAAACTTTGTCACTCATTCTGGTAGCTTTTTGTGTAGATTGTTTGGGAATGTCTTTTTTTTTTTTTTTTCTTTTGCATTGTATATATTTAAGATGTACAGCATGCTATTTTGACATACATATTACTAAATGAAAGGATTACTGTGGCTGAGGAACTTAATCTGTCACTTTTTATCTTTCTCTTTTTTTTTCTTTCCTTTTCATTCTTTCATGGTAAGAATAATCTAAATCTTAGCAAAGTTTCAGAATATTGTATAGAATACAATATTAACTGTAATCCTGATACTGTACATTAAATCTTCAGACTTATTCATCCTACATAAGGGCAGATTTGTGCCTTTTGACTACTTATCCTAGTTTTCTTCTCCTTGCCCCTAGTAACCACTCTTCTACTATGTTTGTATGCAGCCTTTTTTCCCCCCAGTGCTAAGAATTGAACCCAGGGCCTTGCAGGTGCTAGACAAGCTCTCTATCACGGAGTGAGAGATCACGCAGTATTTTTCTCTGGCTTATTTCACTTAGTGAACCGTCCTTCATGTCCATCCGTGTTGTTGCAAGAAATGGTATTTCCTTCCTTTTTAAGGCTGAATAAAATTCACATATAAATATACACAGCTTGCAGTATATCAGAGTTTTTACTTTATTTTGTTTTTGTTTTTGTTTTAATCTGCTTGTCTGTTTGATGGGCACTTGGGCTGTTTCCATATCTTGGCTACTGTGAATTATGCTACAGTGAACATTGAAAGTACAGATAACCCCTACGAGGTGCTAATTTCATTTTTTTTGTAAGTATATATATTAGATTGCTGGGTCATATGGTAGTTATATTTTTAATTTTTTGAGGAACTACCATACTAGTTTCTATAATGGCTATACCTGTGTGGGATTTTCTACATGAAATGATGATGTCTGCTAATAAAAAGTTTTATTTTTTCCTGTCTAGGAAGAAATTTCTTATTCCTGCTTATAAGGAAAAAGCATATCATTTAGTATGTTATAATTTTAGGTATCCTGTAATGTCCCTTTGTCATGTTGAGAAAGTCCTAGTCTAATTTGTGTAGCGTTTTTACCACAAATGTCTGTTGAATTTTGCCACCCTTTTTTCTCTATGGGCTGATCATATGATTTTTTTCATTTTCAGTTATCAATAAGGTAAATTACAGTAACTGATTTTCAGTGTCGAATTAATCTGCGTTTCTGGGATGAATGTCACTTGGCTGTAGTCTATTATCTATTTGATATATTTCTGAATTCATTTTGCATATTTGTATAAAAATATTAGTGTCTGTGTTTGTGAGGAATATTGGTCTGTGGTTTTCTGGTAATGTTTTTGTCTGGTTTTAGTGTCTGCATCATAGTCTTATTAAAAAGTTGGGATCTATTCCGTCTTGTGTTTTCTGGAAGAGTTTAATAGAATTGATATATTCTTTCTTAAATATTTGGCTTATTTTGCCTGTGAAGCTGGCTGAGTGTAGAGTTTTCTCTGGTGGAACATTTGTATAATCCCCCCCACCCCCAAGATCAGGAAATCTTCATTATGTGGTTATCAGGAATTTACAAACTTTAGAGCATTGTATTATACTGTATTACAGAGAACATAATGCAAGGTAGTATATAAATATTAAAGAATAGTGGCATGAAAATGCAGACTATAGTCCCATGCTGTGGTGCACACCTGAAATCCTAGCAACCAAGAGGTTGAGGCAGGAGGATTGCAAATTCAAGGCAGAGGGGGTTGGGGGTACAGCTCAGTGGCAGAACACTTGCCCAGCATGTGCAAGACCGAATTCAACCTGCCAGTACTGCAAAAAGGAAAAGGAAAAAAAGGGAGACTGGTCTGGAGCACATAGCACATAGTGAAACTGACATTTATTTATACAACAGAAATTAAAGTCATTAGCCTTTCCATTTTCTACAGTCTGACTTCAACTTATCTTTCATCATTGTCTTCCAGGACTACCCTGTAAGAGTACTGTTGTGTTCCAAATAGATACCTCACTTCCCTAAGTTCAGCAAGCCTCCACGGCTTGGGTTTGGTTTTTGTGTGTGTGTGTGTGTGGGGGGGGTACTTGGGGGTTGAACCCAGGGCCTCACACACATATCACCAATGCTCTGTCCTTGGGATGCACACCCCAGCCCATTTTTTAATTTTTTCTTATCCTCCTGCCTCCACTTCCTGAGTCTCTGGAAAGGAATTTGTCTCTTTCATCTAAGCTATTAAATTTATTGGCTTAAGGTAGTTCCCTCGTCTTGTTACCCAGACTGGACATCCCTCTGCCTTCAGCCTCTTGAGTTTACAGGCATGGGCCACTGTACCTGCCTTCCCTTCCCTTTTTAATGCCTGGAGATCTGCAGAGATACCGTCTTTTTCATTCCTAATATTTGTAATTGTGTATTTTCTGCTTTTTTCTTGATCAGTCTCCTGAGAGGCTTACCATTTTTATTGATCTCGGAGAACCATCTTTTCTGACATATTTTTCTCTTAATATTTTGCGGTTTTCAGTTTCATCTATTTCGACTCCTTATTTCCTTCTATTTCTCTGGGTTTAATTTGATCTCTCGTTTCTTAAAGTAGAAGCTTTGAATAGTGAATATTGACTCAAAACATTTATTTTTCTTTTGTTTTTTATTTTATTTTGCATTCTTTTTTCTTTCTGCACTGGTGAGAATCAAACTCAGGGAAAGTGCCCGACCACTGAGCCCCAATACCAGTCCCTTTTTTTTAGCACTGAGGATTGAACCAGGGTCTCACACAAGCTAAGCACGTGCTGCACCACTGAGCTGACACTCCAGCCCTTTTTCATTTTGTCTTGAAACAGGGTCTCACTATGCATCCCTTTCTGGCCTTGACCTTGTACTACTTCTGCCTCAGTGTCCTGAGTAGCTGGGATTATAGGTATGTGTCACCATGCCTGGCCCTTGGTTTTCAATATAAGCATTTCACCATGATTGAAATTTTGATATGTTGCATTTTCATTTTTACTTGTTTCAAACTATTTTCTGATTCCCTTTTTTAGTTCCTCTGAGATGTGAGGGTATTTAGAAATCTGTTGTTTAATTTCCAAATATTTGGAGATTGTCCGACCATTTTTCTGTTACTGATTTCTATTTCAATTCTTTTGTGGTCAGATGTGTATTTTATATGATTTGAATTATTTTATATTTCCGAGGTTGATTTTATGGCCCACAGTATGATTTTTCTTGGCTACTGTCCTACCTGCACTTTTTTAAAGATGTGTTCTGTGAAGAGAACAATTCCACACTTCAGTAGGTGAAATTGGTTAATAGTTTTGTTCAGCTCTCCTATATCCTTAGTAATTTTCTGTCTCCTTATTCTCTCTTACTGAACAAAGTGGGTTTATTGTAGATAGTAGTTTATATCCAGTATGACAATCTCTGCCTTTTAATTGAGGTGTTTAGATTATTTACCTTCAATAAAATTATTGATATGTTCGATATTAATGTGCCATGTGGTAGAGACAGTTCTCCATCAGTCTGTTTCATTTCTGTTGTCTTGCATAAAGACACCAACTGCCATCTTTTCACGGATGTTTATTTGACAAACAGCCTTGAAAGATACATGTGGTGTCCCCTTCAGAGCAGGGGCCAGACACACTTACTGTCCACATAAAAAAATTTGGTTCCCCAAACTCAGGAATTTCCTCCTATACCACAACCTTCTGTCATTATCCTGTGGACTTCATCACACTGCCCTGTGGGATTGGGATTTGGGGAACTGGCTCAGAAATGCTGATACTGCCTTTGATGTGAGTAATAAACTTTCTCTGATCCAAATCTCATATTCCCACCAGCATCCATAAAACTGTGTACAGGGGATAGGAGGACATTGAGGGTTTTGTAGTTCGTTCTTTCTCTCCCTGACTCTCAATTTTTTTTTCTTTTTCTTTTTTAATTCATAGTTCTTGCGTCTCTCTTACTTGCTATTTATTTATTTAGTTAGTTAGTTAGTTAATACAGGGTCTTGCTATTTAGTCCAGGCTTCCTTTTGAACTTGTTATGTAGCCTTGTCTGGCCTTGAATTCATGATCTTGCCTCAGCCTCCTGAGTTGGTCCCATCTCATTTTTTCTGCCTGCTTTTGTGGTTTTTTGTTTGTTTTTGACAGAGTTGCACAGTGTAGCCTAGAGCAGTCCTCAAACTCAGAATCCTCCTGCCTCTGCCTCCTGCATGCTGAGAATACAGATGTGCATGACCACACCTGGCTGGGTTTTTTTATGATTGCACTTATTTTAATTATTAGCTTATTCTTTATACTTCATTTCTTTAAAAAAATTCACATGATTCTCAAAGGATTACAATATATATCTTATTACAGCTGATCTTCACTTTTACCATTTGATTTATGATACGCATACCTTATACTTGCAACTCCTCCCTCTGATGCTTTGTGCTCTTTCTGTCATACTCGTAGATATTAAGTCCCCCAGTGCACCGTTAGTGTCTTTGTTTTAGAGACTCCTCAGGATTCACATTGTGTACCTGCATATTGGGTTGGAAGGTGCCCCATCTTTTCTGACTTAGGAGTTTTTTTTTAACTTAACAAAAACTTTTGGATTAGAAATTTTTTAGGTCACTCTTTTTGAAGACCTATGAAGTTATTTTTGCCAAATGGATCTTTTCTTGGCTTTTAGTTGAGATCTTGCCATACATAGCCTTCCCACCCCTTCTTAGAGGAAATCTGAGGGCCGATTCCATTTATGTATAGGCTGCTTCTACATCTTGGCTAGAGTTCATTGTCAGGGAATTAACAGCAGGAAAGGCTGGAGGGAAGGTCAGTGAGGGCATTTCCTTTTCTTTTACTGTTAATTTCCTTCAGACGGCAAAAGAAAAGAAAAAGTACTTTTTGCTCCAGTCTTTATACCCTGTTTCAACTCTAGGGTGTTCTTTTTTTCCAGATTCCATTGTTATCGCTCCTTGGCCTTTGGCTAAGATCAAGTGCAGATTCTATTGTTAAAACAGTTTATGACATTCAGGGATTTTGAAAATATCACCAATAATCATCTTCCTATAATAACCATTTTCTGCTGTCCTCTAGACTTTCTATATAATATTCCATTGAGTTGACAATAATTTATGAACCATTATGTGCTTCAGCCTTTTCACTATTAACAACTTATGCTAGAGTGAACGTCTTTGTGCATCTCTTTCGTACCTTATAAAAGACACTTCTGTGAGGGTGTTTCTGTATTTTAAAACTATCAGCATTTTGTAGTTCTTTGGTTGGGGATTTCTTATTTTCTTCAGAGAAGGTCTTGCTGTGTAGACCAGGCTGGCATTGAACTCATGGTCCTCCTGCTTCTGCCTCATGAGTGCTGGGATTATAGGTGAGTGTCACCACACCTGGCTTGTTTTTGTAGCTCTGATTATGTATTGTAAAACTAAGTTAGAAGCTAGGAGCCCTGGCACACACCTGTAATCTCAGCGACTCAGGAGGCTGAGGCAGGAAGATCACAAGTTTAAGGCGAGAGGCAACTTGTACAACTTAGATTTGGTCTCAAAATAAGAAATAAAAAGGGGGCTGGGCGCAGGTCAGTGTTGGAGCACTTCCTGGGCATGCATGAGGCCCTGGGTTCAACCCCCAGTACTGTTTCCCCACAAAAAAGAAGGAGCAAACTTGTAGCAGACATATTGTGGGGGAATAATTTCACTCAGAAAAAACAAGGGAAATGGAATTAGTTTATAGACTTGTTGGGGGCAGGTATTACAATGAACGTTTTCAGGATTTGGTTGTGGATCTGTGTGCTTTTTCCAGAAAGTAGTATTTGAGGTTTAAAGACCTCTTTATTTTATTTATTCATTCATTTTTTTTGTTTGTTTGTGGTACTGGGGATTGAACCCAGGGTCTTGCTCCTGCTTACCAGTCCTATCTTGTTTTATTTTATTTCATTTCATTTCATTTTTGATGTAGGGTCTCACTAAGTTACCCAGAATGGCCTCAAATGTGTGATCCTCCTGCCTGTGCTTCCCAAGTGGCTGAGATCACAAGTGTACGCCATCATGCCCAACTAAATGCCAATACTTCTTGATTGTTCTTTAAAAGCAATATATTGAGTTCATTCCAGTAGTGAAATTTTAACATACTACTTCTAATGAAATGTTTTACCAAGGTTTGGCAACATTTTAATTTGTGTGTGTGTGTATATTTGTAGAGCACTGAGCATGATGGAAAGTAGCTAATAAGTTGTTAGGTGCTGTTGAATCAGGTCCAACTCATAGCAACTCCGTGTACAACAGAACAAAACACTTCCCAACACTGCCGTGCCTGGCAGTATTGTCAGGGCTTCTCTGCCATCCATGGGGTTTTCAATGGCTGATTGTTTCAGGATTGGGCTGCCAGGTCCTTCTCCCAAGCCTATAGCACCAGGCATTCCCAGGTGGTAGGTCATCCAAGGACTAACCAGGCCTAACCCTGCTTAGATCCATTTGAACTGGTTTTTGTACAAGGTGAAAGAGAGGGATCTAGTTTCTCTTCTGCATGAGAATATCCAATTCTCACAACTCCATTTGTTGAAGAGGGTGTCTTTCCCCAACTTACATTTTTGGCACCTTTGTCAGATATCAGGTGGCTATGGCAATCCACTCCCGAAGCAATTCTGAAACAATCAGCCACTGAAAACCCTATGACGGTCTTCATAGCACCTAACAACAACAACATAGCTGCAGGAGTTTATTTCTGCATCCTCTTCTGTGTTCTGTTAAGTCTGTATGTCTGTTTTTGTGTCAGTGCTTTGCAGTTTTTGTTACAATGGCTTTGTAGTATAATTTGAAATCAAGCATTGTGAGGCTCCCTGTATTGTTCTTTCTGCTCAGGATAGCTTTAGTGATTTAAAGTCTTTTGTGGTTCCTTATAAGTTTTAGGATTGCTTTCTTTATTTCTGTGAAGAATGTCATTGAGATTTTGATGGAGATTGCATTGAATCTCATAGTAGCATTACTTTAAATCTAATTCTCAGCTTACAGAGTTTTTGTTTCTTTTTTAAGGTGTCCAGGTTGTATGTGTTCAGGCTGAAAATCTGCATTAGGGCTGGCTTGTAGTTACAGATTCTTAGAGGAGATCATTTCTTCCCCTTCTTTTTTCATTTTCTTTTGTATTTGCACACCAGCCTGTGCAATTTAGCAAGAAATTGTAAAAATAGAATATTAAAAAGAAGCTGGGCACAGTGATGCATACCTATAATCCCAGCAACTTGGGAGGCAGAGGCAGGAGGATTGCAGGTTTAAGGCCAGAGGCAGCATGTGTAACTCAGTGAGTCCTTGTCTTAAAATTTAAAAATACAGTTTAAAAATAAAGCGGGGGCGGGGGGACTTGCAAAGTGTGCTTGAAGCCCTTGGCTCAACCCGTAGTCCTAAAAAAACAATTTTTTTTTAAAGGGGCTGAGGGTGTAGATCAGAACACTTGTCTAACGTGCAAGGCCTGGGGTTCAACTCCTAGTACTGAATACAATATTTAAAAATTAAAAAAACAAAACAAAACATAGAGCCATGTGTGGTGGCGCATGCCTGTAATGCCAGGTGGTGAAGGCAGGAGGATCGCAAATTCAAGGCCAGAGTCAGTCTACATAACTTCGCCCATGATTCAAGATAAAATATATAAAAATGGGCTGGGGGTGCAACCCAGCAGCGGAGCATTTGGAAAGCACGTGCAAGGTCCTGGGCTCAACACCTAAGTACCACAGGAAGGAAAAATGCTGAACGACCATTAGTGGCTAGGAAGAAAATCTTGAGGCTAATAATAGAACATTCTTTTAATTTCTAGGAATCAAATGGTTGGTGGAAGGGGATATAATCATAGTGAATAAGGCTTATTCAGCAACATTTCTGAAACATGAGTCAAGAATAGGTTAGTCCTACATCATTGCCAAAACAAGCTTAAGGCTCTGAAATCAACTTTTTGTTGTTGTTGTTCTTTTAAGGATTGTTTTATGAAATAATAGATCACTAATGATCCTGATGCCACAGAGCATCACGTGGAGGGGTCCCCTTAAATAGGAAGAAGTTTCAGGCATACTTTCATCATATTTTTTCACTAATTTTTACTTTTTAATATGTGCTTAAGGCCAAGAGTATATGATAAAAATAGATGACTAGTCTAAAAGATTTTCGTAAGGAAGTATAAAACACAGGTTACGGACTGGGGATGTAGCTTGATGCTGGAGTGCTTGCCTAGCTTGTACAAGGTCCCAGGGTCACTCATGCACAAAAACAAGTTTTCCGCATTATGTCATAGTTTTTTCTTGTAAATATAGTAAAGTCTGCAGCCACGGCACCCTGGCATCTGATCCCATCTGATCTCAGAAGCTAAGCAAGGTTGGCCTGGTTAGTCCTTTGAATGGGAGACTGCCTTGGAATGCCAGGTGCTGCAGGCTAGGGAGAAGGACCTGGCAGCCCACTCCCGAAACAGTCATTGAAAACCCTACCTAGATTCGCTATGAATGGGACTTGACTCGAGGACATCTAACAATAACAATAAAATATAGTAAATAAAGTCAGCTGTGGTGGAACACACCTGTGATCCCAGGACTTAAGAGGCAGAGGCCGGGGGATGGCAAATTTGAGGTCTGAGTTTGAGACCCTGTCTCAAAAAATAAATAATTTAAATTAAATGAAAAGTAATAAGTAATGGTACATCTTTCTACCAATAATCCCCTGGAATAGATGTAATATATTGACTAATCTTTTCTGGTCAGCTTCTGAATACATTAAACATGTTTTTAAAAGTCTGGTAATGTCAGTTGATTTTGAGAGATGGTTTAGTCCTTTAGTATGTTATACTAACAGAAATACACTTTTTTTTAAATACCATATTTAAAATTTTTTGATCTTTAGACAGGGTCTTCAGTATACTCCAGGCTTTAACTCAAGATCCTCCTGCCTCAGCCTTCCCATTCCTAGTGCTGGGATTACAGGATTACACCACCATGCCCAGCTCAGACATGTAAATTTTACATTACTTTTATACTGAGAAATAGATATGACTTCCAAAAAATTATTTCATCTGAAGGGGCCTTTCAAAGGGAAAGAGGGTGAACTATAGTAAAAGAAAATGCTTTTTCTTTAGGACAGGGAAATTTTTAATGTATTTGTGTATTACTTACTTCCCTGTTTCGAGTACTTCGTGCACATTTTCTCTTTTTAGTTAGATTTGCTGGGGCTTATCTATTTCATAATGTTCATATAATCATTGTTTTTATTTTGTAATTTTGTTTTGATCTTAAGTATTCTCATTCTTCTGTTTACTTGTAGGGATCTTGTTGATGCTTTAAATATAACTTTTTTACTCTCTCAAAAAGTAATGTTTAAAACTGTGCATTATCCTCAAATACTGCTTTGACTATCACAAAAATTTAGATAGTTTGATATTTGTATTAGTATTTTAAGTAACTAATAATAATTGAGGGCTGGGATTTAGCTCAGTTGGTAGAACGCTGCGCTGTGGTCTCTGAGGTCCCGAGTTCAGTTCCCAGCACCACCAAAATGAGAGAAGGACCTGGCAATCCACTCCCAAGGCAATCCCGAAACAGTCAGCCATTGAAAACCTGTGAGGGTCACTATGAGTCGGATACCGACTCGAGGGCACCTAACAACAACAACAATAATAATTACTAACGTTTATTATAGACTTTTATAGCCTACAAAGCATTCTCTTTTTACACATTTTGTTTTTTTCTTTCTTTTAACCCTCTTTCTCTTTTTTCCCCCTCTTCAATTTCTCATTTGTTAGGAATTTATTTTATAGATTATTAAGGACTATTTCTAAGAAAACACTTATGCCGTCAGTGTTTAATTATGGGTAGAAAATATAAGCCATGAAACATTTTTCTTTATTTTCTCTATAACCTGGTTTTCTCAGTTTCTATAGATGAGCATGTTTAGCCACTATTATTTGGCTCAGTTGGTAGAGCGCTGCGCTGCAGTCTCTGAGGTCCCGAGTTCAATTCCCAGCACCACAAAAATGGGAGAAGGACCTGGCAATCCATTCCCAAGGCAATCCCGAAACAGTCAGCCATCGAAAACCCTGTGAGGGTCACTATGAGTCGGATACCGACTCGACGGCACCTAACAACAACAACAACATAGAATATAAAATCTGGAATAATGTTCAAATACTCCATGCCATTATATATTGTCTGCTTAATCTGTCATTGGTATTTTTGTTGTTGTTAGGTGCCGCCTCATAGCAACCCTAGGTATGACAGAAGAAAACACTCACACTGTGCCATGCATGGCACTATTGTCAATGCTTCTCTGCTATTCATAGGATTTTCAATGGCAGATTGTCATTGGTATTAGAAAATTAAAATCTTTCATTATAAGTATACTTTTATCATTTTTTCATTATAAACCAATCTGTATTATGTATTTAGTTAGTGTGTTGGTCCATATCAATTCATTATTTTCATAATTGATCATCTTTATCATATGCTATAGCTACACTATCTTATTGGGGTTTTTGCCTTATGTTCTACTTTACCTAACATTAATATGGCTGTCTTTGCTTTCCTTTCCTATAAGTTTAGTTTATCTTTCCCCATTCTGTCATTTTCTAAACCTTTGGCTTTTAAATATCTATATTAGTAATATTAACTGTTTTTTAAAATAATTTATGTTCTTTTGCTTTTAAAATAATTATAATTGTTATACTTAGTTTCTGTTTTATGCTTCCTAATTTTTATTCTTTGGGGCTGGGATTTAGCTCAGTTGGTAGAGGCCCTGGGTTCAATCCAAGTACTGCAAAAATGGGAGGAGGCCCTGGTAGCCCACTCCGAAACAATCCTGTAAGCAATCAGCCATTGAAAACCAACCCTATGAATAGCAGAGAAACATTGACACAGTGCTGGGCATGGCACAGTGTCGGGTAGTGTTGCATTCTGTTTATGTAAGGCCGCTCTGAGTCAGACCCAACTCCATAGCTCCCAACAACATCAGTTTTTATTCTTCTTTCTACAATTCTGGCTTTCCTATCAGTTTTGCTTAGTTTCTTTTATCTCTTAAGTCAATCTGGAGAGGATGTTTACTAGCTTAAACAACAAACATTTATTATGCCACCCAATCTCTGAAAGTCCAGAATCTAGATAGGCGTGGTTTAATAGGGTATTGCTGGCAGTGTCGTGCGTGACACTGCAGTCACGATGTAGCCCTGTGCTTTAGTCTTCTGAAACTTTCACAGGAGCTTGGAAATTTGCTTTCAAGTTCATTCCCATGGCTGTTGTCAAAAGGCCTCAGTTCTTTGGTGGCTGCTGGCCAGCTGCTCTATTACTTAACACACAGTAGTCTCCACAGGCAGCTGGCTTACCCCAGAGTGAATTATCCAGTAGAATGGGCAAAGAACACACTAGAAGCCACAATTTATTTTATTTTATTTTATTTTTTTTTTAGTTTTGGTTGGGTTTGGTGTTTTGAAATAAGGTCTCACTGTGTTGCCTGGGCTGGCCTTGAACTCACTGTATAGCTCAGGCTGACCTTGAGCTCATGATCTTCTTGCCTCGGCCTCCTGAATGTTGGGATTGCAGGTGTGCACTGCCATGTGTATCTCAAAACTTTTTTCTTTGAGACAGAGTCTCACTGTGTAACCCAGGCTGGCCCAGAACTTGTGACCTTCTGCCTCAGCCTCCTGAGTCCTGAGATTACAGGCATTGGTCCCAGCACCCAGCTGCTAAGGCCTCATTCAAGTAACAGGATCACTTTGCTATAGCGTGTTGGTCAGACCCCCATGTGTATGTCAGCTTGTCATGCTGTGGGGACTTGCGTGTTGCTGTGATGCTAAAAGCTATGCCACCAGTATTTCAGATGCCAGCAGGGCCACCCTGGGTAGACAGGTTTCAGCTGAGCTTTCTCTTTCTCCTTAGCGGTGTCCATTATCAGTATGTATTTTTGCCCATGCTCACGATCTGCCTGTTTCTAAGCTTTAAATGGCGTCACACTATAAATATTACTCTGCAAATAGCCTTTTCCATTCAAGGTAACTTTTTATATTCATCTTATGTCTGCAACATGGGTTAAACATAAATATGATCATGTGCCAGCACAGAATCGGGAAGTGTTTTGATCTGCTGTACATAGGGTCGCTATGAGTTGGACTTGACTAGATGGCACCTAACAACAACAACAAGTGTTAATTAACTATTGGATATTTTTTCATTGAATGAATATGCCTCAGTCTATATTTACCTATTTACCGTTTAGATTGTTGTCCTCAGGCACGGTGTCACACACCTGGTAATCCTAGTGATTCAGGAGGCAGAAGCAGGAAGATCAAAAGTTGAAGGCCAGAGGCAGCCTGTGTAACTTAGTGAGACCCTGTCTCAAAATAAAAAGTGAAAAATAGGCTGGGGGAGCAACTCAGTGGTGGAGTGCTTGCAAAGCATGTGGAAAGCCCTGGTTCAACCCTCCAGAATAATAATAATAGTAATAGTAATAATAATAATAATAGATTGTTTTCAGTTTCCACTGTTAAGTGCTACAATGAATATTCTTGTACACTTCTCACTGACATACACTAAAAAGTTCCCTAGAGTGTTTATGCCTGCAGCCGTGCCACTGTGGTGCCTGATCCTGTCAGATCTTGGAAACTAAGCAGGGTTGGGCTTGGTTAGTACTTGGATAGGAGACTGCCTGGGAACACCAGGTGCTGTAGGCTTGGGAGAAGGACCTGGAAACCCACTTCCAAAAAACAATCTGCCATTGAAAACCCTATGAATAGCAGAGAAGCAATAACAATAATGTTTGGCCTGTTGTACTTAGGGTCGCTATGAGTTGGACATGAACTTGATGGCACCTAACAATGCCAAGAGTGTTTATGTTATTTGCACCCTTGACTTTGGTATTGCTAAATCACTCCCCAAAGTGTTTGTACTAATCAGTTGACCTTCTACTAGCAATATATAAATTGTCAGTTCTTCATATCCTCACCAGTACTTGGTTTTGTAAATTTTTAGAAGATTTTCATTCTGATGAATATGAATAGAATCTAATTGTTATTTCAGTTTGTATTTCTCTTATTAGCAGTAGGATTGAGCATCTTTTCTTGTGTTTCTTGTTCATCTGAGTTTTCCCTTTTGTGAATTGTTTGCTCCTCTTTTATCTATTTTTCTATTAAGTTGTTTTTTACTTTATTGATTTGTAAGATTCTATATATAGTCCAAGTATTAACTCCCGGTCAGTTGTGTTTATTGCAGTTACGTTCTCTTCACCCGTGGCTTGTCTTTCACTTTATGGTGTTAGAGTTTTCAAACTGTAAAAACTATGATTTTACAGAAGTTTTCTGTTTAAGTAAGTTAAAATTATTGGGTTTTTTCCCTTAAGCTTTGTGCCTAATGTCATTAAGAAGTATTCTCCAACATTCTCTAATAAAAGTTTAAAAGTTTGGCTAGGCATGGTGACACATGCTTGTAGTCTCAACTACTTGGGAAGCTGAGGCAGGAAGATCCCTTGAGCCCAGCAGTTCCAGGACGTCTGGTCAACATAGCGAGACCCCAGGTTAAAAAAGTTAAAAGTTAGTTTTTTATGTTTAGGTGTTTCATCTGTCTGGTTCTTCTTTTTATATGTGAGAGTGTCTCACTGTGTAACCCAAGCTGGCTTCAAAAATGAGATCTTCCCACTTTGGCCTTCTTGGTGCTGTGATTATGTTATTTTATGTCTTAAAATAAGTTACAGAATTTTCTAAGGATTTATGAAGATGTATTTTTCTATAACTCTTTCCTAGCCCAAATATAGAAATAAGTACAGTAGCAGAGACCTTAGGAATGCATACACAAAGGGAAAACTGAGGAATAAGGGAGAAAAAATTGACCTAGGGTTGTCTAGTTCTGTGTAGATTTTTTTTTTTTTTTTAAGATAAACTCTTTTAAAAATCTTTTGAAGATTTACAAAACCAAGGGAGCCAGGCTAGCCTCAAGCACACAGTACTCCTGCCTCAGCCTCCTGAGTGCTGGGATTACAGTTGCCAATTCTGTATAGATTCTTATGTTGGCCTTGCAGTATGGCAATGTAAGCTCGCTGGAACTATGTTTTCCATAATTTCTCCCTCTGTATATTTCTTGATTATAATTGTGCAGAAATTTGCATGAGATTTTGAAAGTAGAAGTGAAATAGTAGCCGATTTTATACTCTAAAGATCAGTGTAGGACAGATAAAGTTATGTCCATCACATGCTGTCATTTATCTACTGGCTCATGTTATTGATGTGGGGCAGGCGCCATCCCCACAGGGTCTCCTCCTGCATCTTCTCCAAACCCTGGACCAAATGCGCTTGAAGCTCTACGCTGAGGAACACAAGCAGATCGACTACACTATCTGTAGTAGAGGGAGTGAGAAAGAGAAATCCAGTTCCAGTTTGTCCTCGTGGATTCATATCAGTCTCTCTCTCTCTCTCTCTTCCTCTCTTTCTCCCTCCACCCGCTCTCTGTGTCTCTTAAAGTGCTGAAGATCAGTCCCAGGACCCCATCCCCAATAGGCAAGTGCTCTACCACAGACCTACACCCCAGCCTAGCCCATTTTATCTTTTGTCTGCCCCGTATCTTGTCTGTCTTCCTTTTCCAGCAGCTGGCTGTGCTGACTTGAGTCTCTGCACTGGACACAGAAGCACTAGGCTGCTTAACCGCCTCCCGTAATTACATAAAACCTAATGGCTATAACAAATCCTTTGTTCTCCATCACTCATAGTGGTTTGTTTCCGTAATCAAATCCAGACTGACATAATTCCCATTTCCCTAACAGTCCCAGAGAAAACATCTGAAAAGTAGAATGCAGAAAGTGATTAGCTGCATATGGCCTCTGAGGGAGAGACTATCTCAGAGAACTCAAGGATAAAACATAATTCTTTCTAAGAAATGCACAAAGATTGACGCTGTTAAAACTGCAAAGGCCAGTGTCAATGAAAAAGAGTCGGAGCCATACTTTCATACTATTGTAGAGACCCAAAGTCAGTGGTCAAGGGGAAAATTTGGAGCTGGGCACAGGGTGCTTGCCTGTAATCCCAGTACTGAGGAAGCCGAGGCAGGAGGAATGCAAATTCCAGTCCAGCCGGGGCTACATAGTGAGACCTGGTCTCAAAATAAAAGCTGAGTGATTATAGGTGTCCACCTATAATCCCAGCTACTCAGGAGGCTGAGGCAGGAGAATCCCACATTCAGTGCCTACCTGAGCTAGTATCAAGTTCAAGGCCAGCCTGGGCAACTTAGTGAGACCCTGTCTCAAAAAATAAGAAGAAAAAGGGGTTGGATCTGCAGCTTAGTAGTAGAGTGCTTGCCTAGCATGCATAAGGTCGTGGGTTCAAATTTTCAGGATCACAAAAAAGGGAAAAAAAGAAAGGAAAAAAGGAAGCAAATTTGGGGGTGCAGGGTTTATTTAATAATTTTATTTTTTGTTGGTGATTTTTTTTAGAAGCCCCTTACTATAATGTCTGAAATAGTATGGTTCTCCACAAATGTTTGCATAATGAATTGAAATTAGACTGTCTTGAGATTATAAGACTCACCTTTGCTGACATGTCACTGGTTATGCCAAAGAGTAATATTATTTCCTTATCTTTGAAAGAGCTAGTACAATGTTATCTTTTTTTAATGGGGAAATATGTACTGGCTAATAAAATCACTGAATGTTGGAAAAGGAAGTAAGTTTAGAGTAGGCTTCCCATTTTCTGAATGGATTCAGAAGAAGTGAATTGATTTGTCTAAGATCAGTGGCAAAGTTATCAGAATCATGTTCATAGGAATATATTCTCAGTCCATTGCTCTATTCACTATAATCTCTTCCCTGACAAACAGAGAATTTATTCATTGATCGAAAAGTTAAACCCGGGAACTGATAAGATCAATCTTAACTTGGGGAGAAATCTTGAAAGGCCAGGCTTTACCTCACGCAACATTTCCTTTAACAACTTGGGTAAAGACCTATGAGAAATACTTGACATTTTCAGATGACATAACTTGTAGTAGCTATCACCTATTTTATTGACCTGGAGAGTCCTAACTGAATATCCTGTAATACTGGGAGCTATGGCTTGGATATGGTTTGAGTGTGTCCTTTGAGGGTTCGTATGTTGGAAGCTTGGTTCTCAGTGTGATGGTGTTGGAGAAGGTGGAGTCTAGTACAGGTAATTAAGTTATTGGAGGTGCTGCCCTCAGAAAAGTTTGATACAGGTCTCATGAGTAAGTTAGTTGTGCCCACAAGAGGCAGGTATTGTGAAAGTGCGGGCCTGACCTCCCCAGCCTGTGGTTTTCTACCTTGCCACATCATCTTTCTCTTCCATACAAGCTCCCGCTGTTGTGATGCCATGCACCCTGAGGTCCCCCCCAGAGGCTGAACAAATGGGGCTACTTGATCCTGGACTTTTCAGCTTTCAGAATTGTGAGCCAAATAAACCAGTTTTCTTTATACATTACCCAGCCTCAGGTATTTTGTTCTTGTAACAGGAAACAGGCTAATACGTTAGGCTAAAAAACAAAAGGAGTGTGAGGCCCTGGGTTTGATTCTCAGTTCTGGAAACAAAACAAAACAAAATAACGATCACAAAAATCATGCTACAGAAACAGTCAAACAAAGCTTTTCTTACTGTCAGCACTGGACAGTGGATACAACCCTGGCATGAAAGCTGAATATTGCTGGGGGTTTTGTTTGTTTGCTTGCTTGCTTTTCTTTGTTTGTTTTTGTTTTGTTTTGTTTTGTTTGAGACAGGCTCTTGCTAAGATACACAGACTGCCTCTGGCCTCAGGCTTGCGCTATTCCTGCCTCAGCCTCCCAGGCCGCAGGGATTACAGGCATGAACCACCGTGCCTAGCAATAAACCATTCTCTTGCTTCTTTACTTGCAAGACTATTTCCTAAGTCAACGTCCCGAGTGAATATGTCCAGCTGACCAAGCCCAGTTCACATCCTTGCTCCCTAAGCTGAGACAGTAAGTTCCTGGTCCTTCTCTTCTACAGTGGCATACTAGCCCTGCCTTTTATGGAAGCTCAAATGGTGAGGAGTCCCCCAAGTACAGGAAGGAAGTTCAGGTGACAGGCAGCCACGAAAACAGGGACCACGTACCACACCACACGAGCAGTCACCGTGGAAATGCTTCAGACTGCTGATGTAGGAAGGAACTACAACTTTTAATAACCAGCAGTCTTCAAAGAGTTTTTCGATGCCAATCAGAGAATTTCATTCATGACTGAAAGCACATCAGATTCTTCCACAGGAAGATGAACGTTTGCATTATCACTCAGCCATGCTGGCTGTCGGTAACAGACTTCCTTTTGCTCTGCCCTCTTCTCTCACCACTACCCTGCAATGCTGGCGTCCTTATAAAAGTGAGCCTTGCTTTCAAGGCACCTGGGCCTTCTCTCTGTGCAATTTCTCCTTATCATCATTGCCGTCTCTGAAGGAGTCAAATACACTTGAAATCAAAGGGCTATACCCAAGTCAGGCATTACCAAGTAGTTAAACAAAATTCTTGACCTGCTCAAAATTCCACAAAACTCCACGAATGCCTCTATGGAATCGTTAAAAGACTTGAAAAAGAACATTGGAAGCTGAATGCGGTGGTGCATGCCTGTAATCCCAGCACTCGGCGGGCTGAGGCAGTAGGATCTTGAGTTTGAGTCCAGCCTGAGCTAATACTGAAATTCTCCCTTGAAAAGAAAAAACAGAGAAGAGAAGGGAAGAGGAAAGGAAAGGAAGTTTGAAAGCCATAGGATAATGCAGAGGACACCAGACAGGTATCTAAAATGTGAAAGTATCCCTGGAGTCCCCTTGCTGCATCTCTAAAGCTTTAATCTCCATAAACCTTGGTTTCTTCTTCAATAAGATGGAAAAATATTGCCATCTTACCAGGTTCTGTAAGGACTAGGTATGAGGACATGGGATGTTGGGAAAGTTTGATGTGACTAACTGCTTTCTCACAGGCACAAGGGACCAAGAATTTGAAGCCCTAGAGCAGTTAGGTCCTACATCAGTATTGCCTGGGACGTTTCTGCTGTCATAGAAGTTGTGGAGGCCAGACTTCATTGGGCCTTGTCTCAAGACTTACCACAGCAGTCAGGATAGAACCAAATTCATAGCCTTTCTTGTCCCCATCTCTTTAGACATGTCATCCATCAGCTCTGACTTGCCCTACTGCCTTAATTTGTCATGTTCATGTAGACTGCCCCAGAGTTCAGGTTCTCATTAATTTACACAACCCATTGTTGCAGCGAGTCCCTTGCAGCTCAGCTCAGGGGTGGTTTGCTTGCTTGGTCTGCATGTGGCTAACCCAGGTGCTGTTTCCCATTTCCCCTGCTCAGTTCCAAAGCTTCTTCCTCAGAGACATTTTTCCAAAGCCTTGGGGAAATCTGGCTAGAAAATTCTCCCTTCTCACTAGCTTCAGTCTCTCTGGATGTTGGAGCCATCCCATGATTTGTGACTGAGTTCTCCTCGGAGACAGTCCTCTGGGTGGCCTCTTTTGTTCAGTGTGCATGAACTAAAATCCCATGAAATGCCTCCATAGGCTTCTCCTGACTTTGGTGGGTTAGGTAACCAAATTTCCTACTTTGGGAAATAATCTCCCAGGTCTGTCTGCAACTAAGGGAATGAAACTAACAGGGTGCTGAGCCCTAGTGAGAGAATTGGGCCCAAGGGAGAGTTACTGGCAGGCAGAAGGCCTTAGGCATTGCCTGTTCAGCTAGAGGAAACTAGTAGAGGAGAAGTCAGAGTTACGAGTGTGGGGAAAGTGGGTAGAGTTATAGCACACGGGATCTGTGTATCTATGTTTTGCATTGCACAAGAGAAATATTTTTAAGGTTTTTTGTTGTTAGGTGTCATCAAGTCAAGTCCAACTTATAGCGATCCTATGTACAATGGAATGAAACACTCCCCAGTACTGTGCCATCCTCACCACTATGTCAGTGCTTCTCTGCTATTCATAGGGTTTTTGATGGCTGATTGTTTTGGGAGTGGGCTGCCAGGTCCTTCTCCCGTTTTTGTGGTGCTGGGGCTTAAACATAGGGCCTCAGAGCATGCAGAGCAAGCGCTCTACCAACTGAGCTAAACCCCAACCTCATTTTTAAGGCATATATAAATATATGTGAAATGACTTGTTATGACTCATTTGTTCAGGACCCTTGTAATTATGCACACACAAAATGGGGAAAAAGATAAACATAGTTCTTTGTGCCTTACTGCATTTTAAGAATGGCTATAGTTTGAATAGCCCCTCCAAATCTCATGTTGAAATCTAATTGTCATTATAAGAGTTTGAAGAGTTAGGAGCTTTAAGAGATGATTAGTCCATGAAGGCTGAGGAAGTTGGGTAGGTATTGTGAGATGGGGCTAATTATAGGGGGTAAGTTGGGCCCCACCTGTCCTATGTCTGTTTCAAGTGTGCTCAGTTGCCCTACCATGTTATGAAGCAACAAGAAGGCCCTCGCTAGCTGTGGCCCTGCAATATGGGACTTCCTGGCCTCCAGAACCATGGGGCCAAATAAATTTCTGTTGTTGATAACTTTTCCAGTCTGTGGTGTTCTGTTATAGCAGCAGAAAACATATCCCAGAAAAGAGTTTAGAAGGGCATGGGTAACTTTCAGTTCCCCAGCTTCATGGTGATTCATGGAATCCCCCTTTTTCCTTATATGCAGGAAGTGACTTGCTAGAAGGAGAGCCTATGAGCTGTGAAGAGGTTTTACTATACCTTTGTTTCCCCATTTATGTAATTTGTGTATTATTTTAAAAAATCATGAGTTCCTTTATATAAGATCAGACCCAGTCTCTTTTATGGTATTAAAATTTAAGCCAGGTATACCTATGATGATCCAAGATACAACAACAGAAAAACAAAAACAAAACAGCAGTAGAAGGGCTCAGGTGTAGCGTAGCATGTGGCAGGCCCTAGATTCCTTCTCCAGCACCAAACAACAGTAACGATAGTGAAGTAGGAGTGAGATGTTTTGTGGTAATTAAATAAATTTTAGAGTTGATAATGAAGGAAAATTTGAAAAAAAAAAAAAGTTGAGAGTTTAGCATCTAGGGAAAGCGTTCAGCTGGGAGATTTCCTCATGGAGAGCGTATTGTAGGACCTGTTAGGGATAAAGTTAGTCCTTCACACCTTATCTAACTGTAGCTTATTAGGAAAGATACTTTTTTTTCTTTTTCTTTTCTTGATTTTTTGGGACAGGGTCTCACTATGTGGCGCAGGCTGACCTTGAATTCACTATACATCCTAGGCTGGTCTGGAACTCAGGATCCTCCTGCCTCAGCCTCCTGAGTGCTGGGATTATAAACCTGTATCACCCCACCTCACCTGGGAAAGAGAACTTTTTGATAGGGATAAGTCAAGGGCTTTTGGCGTCCTGAAAGAGTGAATAAAGATGTCAGTTAGGCAGTTTTTTCCTACTCTGGCAATTATACCATCACCGGATTTGTGGGGTGCAGGTGGGCTAGCCAGATGCTGACTACCGGAGGTGGTTGCTGCTGTGTACCCCCTACCTGCGATCCTTGAGGGTTAATTGTCGCACTACCAATCTGCAGCTAAAAAGGCCCTTGCAGGTCTGGGAAACCAGATACCATCAATGCTGGTTTCTGCAGAACACTTAGCCCAGCAGTCAGAAAGGACAGGAAGGCAAGCAGAGGGGGCTGCGCAGGAAGTGCACGCACCAGGGGCAAGTGGGAGCCAGTGCTCCTGTGCGCTTCAGAACCTGCATCTTTTTGTAGAACAGGGAGCACGAGGTTGATGCCAGTTACTCACGCTGCAAACCATGCCATAGGTGAAAGTGTGACCTCAATTACACTGCATCAAGACATAAAAAGGTGCCCAATCCCAAACCCTACCCATAACAAGGAGAAAAAACCTTGGGAGCTGGGCCAGCTCTGGAGCAATATGCAGGAATTTCTTCTGGATGCTTCCTTTAGATTTGAAGCCTTTCCCACAATTGATTTTATCTGTGAATCTTATGTTGTTGTTGTTGTTAGATGCTGTGGAGTTGGATCTGATTCCTAGCAACCCTGTGTACGACAGGATGAAACACTCCCTGACACTGTGCCGTGCTGGACACTATGTCAGTGCTTCTCTGCTCTTCGTAGTGATTTCAATGGTGGATTGTTTCGGGAGTGGGCTGCAAGGTCCCTCTCCTATTTTTGCGGTGCTAGGAATCAGACCTGGGGCCTCAGAGAGCACACGGCAGCACTCTACCAGCTGAGCTAAACTCTAGCACCTGTGAATCTTATAGCAAGAATAAATAAAAATATTTAGCCAGTATCAGTGATATGCACAATATTATGTGAGAACTTGGAGGGGATACAAAGAAAATTTGAAACCTGTACTTTTACAAATCTATACTTTCAAAGGGCTGGGATTTAGCTTAGTTGGTAGAGCACCGCTCTGCAGTCTCTGAGGTCCCGAGTTCGATTCCCAGCACTGCAAATGGGAGAAGGACGTGGCAATCCACTCCCAAGGCAATCCCGAAATAATCTGACATTGAAAACCCTATGAGGGTCTCTATGAGTCGGACACAACTCAACGGCACCTAACAACAACAACATACTTTCAAAAGTGCTTTCTTAATGCTGCTTGTTTTTATTCTTATATAACCTCTGTTCATCGTTTCCAGGTTGCCTCCTCCCATTAATTTTACCTTGTTAAATATGATTCACTTTTGAAATTGCATGTGTTTGTATTTGCGACCTTATCCTTGTTGTTAGGTGCCATCAAGTCAGTATCTGAATCATGGCGACCCTCATAGGGTTTTTTTCAATGGCTGACTGTTTCGGGATTGCCTTGGGAGTGGGTTGCCGGGTCCTTCTCCCATTTTTGCGGTGCTGGGAATTGAACTCGGGACCTCAGAGACTGCAGCTCAGCGCTCTACCAACTGAGTTAAATCCCAGCCCAACCTTATCCTTATCCTCTTTTTATTTTTTCTGTGCTGGAGCTCAAACCCAGTGCCCCACATATGCTGGGCAAGAGCTCTACTTTTGACTGCACCTCCAGCCCTTCTTTTGTACTTGAGAAGTACAGGCTTATCATAAAATTCAGGCAATATGCAAAGGCATCCAAATCATGCATAATCCCACTATCCAAAGATAGCCATTGTTCTCAAGCTTGTGTGGACACTTCTAGACTTTTTTCTACTCATACATATAACCATAGTTATCTCTGCTCCCCTCCACCCTGTACTTGAGCCTCTCATGTGCTATCAAGTCTTCTACCATTGAGCCATATGTCCAGCCCCTCTATCATTGATATCTATTGAGTTGTGTGCATCTTGCTTATTAGAATAGTCATCTTCATATCACCAGCTGGACTAAAAGCCAGCTGAGGACTAGAACTCATTCTCATCTAATCGATTGAGAGCCACAGTAAAGACAGAACTATTTCTAGAAATTGTTCACATTAAAAATCTACATACAGTAAAATATACTTCTTTGTGTAGGCAGTTACTATGAATTTTAGCAAACATGTTATTGTTGTTAGGTACTGTCGAGTCAGTGTCCAAATCATAGCTACCCTATGTACAGCAGGTGAAACACTATTGTCAGTGCTTCTCTGCTGTTCATAGGGTTTTCAATGGCTGGTTGTTTTTGGGAGTGGGTTGCCGGGTCCTTCTCCCAAGCCTACAGCATCTGGTCTTCCCAGGTGGTCTCCCATCCAAGTGCTAACCAGGCCTGACCCTGCTTAGCTTCCGCCATCCCATCAGATCAGATGCCAGGGTGGTACAGCTGCAGGCCGAAGTTTCCAAAGCCCTCACAAACAGCACCATCAGCTGAGGACCAAAAGTTAAAGCGCATGACCTTTGGGAACATTTTATATTCAAACCATGACCCCATCTCAAGCTGGTCCAGAGGTGGAAAGAAACATCAGAGTTTAGATGTTTAGTTTCTCCAGATTATTATATGCCTTCCCTAAGAGTCCTTAAGGGAAGCAATTTTATAATTTCTCTGCCTTTAGAAATTTTTTGTGTGAGTGTATGGTACTAGGGGGTTGAACCTACGGGCCTCATGCATGCTTTGCAAGCACTCTACCACTGATCTGCACTCCCAGCCCATATTTTACTTTTTATTTTGAGACCGAGTCTCACTGAGATACACAGGCTGCCTCTAGCCTCACAGTTGCAGTCCTCCTGCTTCTGCCTCCTGAGTCACTGGGATTACAGGCATGCACCACTGTTCCATCCTAGGGGATCTCTTTACACCAGTAAAGAATGCTGACCATCAGATCATTTGGAATGTGAATCCTTTGGCTCAAAACACTAAGCTTTGAATGAATAATGAATAATTTTTGCCTTTATATCACTTCCTCACAGTGGAAAATTTAAGTTGTCCTTGACAGAATCCATCAAAGCCTTATATATTTGGTCCTATTGAAGGAGTGCTGGGTCAACAATAAAAAGGAAGACCCTCAACTAGATGGATTGACACAGTGGCTGCAACAATGAGCTTAAACATAAAAAAGAACGGGTGCCTGGCACAGTGTTGGGGAGTATTTCATTCTGTTGTACATAGGATCACTATGAATCGGTCCCAACTTGAGGCACCTAACAACAACATTGCTACCACGATGTATGTACTTCTGGAAGGTTGGACACTGATCTGGAAGTTCATTAATGACTGGTGGTTGCCCCCATTCCAATGGTAAGAACAAAAGAGGAAATAGGAAAAGAGTAGGCTTAGAGAATCTTAACTCTACACCACGTCTTGTCCATAAGAGACCTGAATGCTGCAAAATAATTCAAATCAATCGGCTCAAAGACAATAAAGGGAAAGAATAAAGGCTGAAATGATGCTCAAGAGAAGAGAATGGCACATTTATCAGGAGCAAGACTTGCTTAGCTGTGCAGCCACCAGAACTCCCAAGAGGGAAGACAGCAGAGTTGATCATTTGTTTTAGGCACGTAGAACAGCAGAGCGTCCAGGATGCAGGGCATGTTTCCAGAAACTAAGGGAGAAAACCTACCAGAGCATCATGAAAGATAAACTTTCATTTAGAATGCTGCAGCACAAGAAACCTCCCGAAGGGATGTTTTGTGGTTCTGGAAAGAAGGTGAAGATTTTATAGAAATTTAGCTTATGAGATCAGCTTGAAATTCAACTGCTTTTAAGAATATTTGCTCAGAAATGGTTGTCGGAATAACAAGGCATTGTTACTGCAGTTTTGCAACAGTTAGCTGGACATTCCCAGCCAAAGGACACTGACATTCAGAGGTAGCTGGATACGACCTGAAGAGAACAAGACAAGTTATAGCCTCTGGGAGGGCAGAATTTGTAGCAACTGACCTTTTACCAGGAAACTCAAATTCGATTTCTGATCAAGGAAATAAATATTTGACCTATGTGAAGGTGTCCAAAGAAGCTGCATCTTATTTAAAGGTCCTGCAGACTGCCCTCGGCTGAGTAGATCATCATGTAAAGATGGAATGTTGCGTGCCCACAGCCAAAATTATCTTGGTCTATCTTGGACCCTTTAGAAAAATATCCATTTAGTTCTAACCTTTGTATCTGGCCTAACATTCTTGTGACTATTAGGTAAACTTTCCAGAGTGGATTGTTAAGCTCAGTTCATGCTCGCTCAACAGTCTGATGAAAAGCAGACCATTAACCTCGATCGACCCTAAAGCTAAGAAAGGTCTAACGTTGGAAACCTATAGGAAAGATTTTCCGCCTTTGCTGTTGTCTGCCTACCTAATGCCCCACTAATGTATTTGTGGAACGTATGGATTTATGACTTCCTTTGTTCTTTGGCTATAAAATTCATGTGCCCTCTTCCACTTCAGAGCACTTCAGTCATTCAGGGTCACCTGAATCCATGTTCCCAGGCCTTGGTCACTCATATTTGGCTCAGGATAAACTATTTCTCATTTCCTTTAAAGCAGAGTTGTTAGTTTGCATCAATATGTAGTACCACTGAGATGTATGGGTGTTGTCTTCTACCTCGGCATCCATGTCCAGCAGGGAGTGACATGTGGCTGCCTCGGAATCAAGGTCTAGAGCTGGACTGGAACCTTCCCTGACCCTGCTTTCCTAAGGAGAAATCCTTTTCATACCTTGGCTGGTTTCTTCCAGGATCGGAAAGTGGTTTGCAAGTGGACAGCCAGTGGTTAACCTGGTCGCTTTGTCCACTTGGCCCCAGGTTGCCTGGGTTGGAATCCTGGCTCTGCTGCTCTCAAGCTGTATGACCGCTTCACGGTTATGCTTGACCTGTGGCTGAGATTTTAGAAAGGAATGTCTAAGCTCTCCCTCTCAGGACGTCTTTATGTCTGCATGTCTATAACTCAGGAAGGCCTTTGGCTCTCATTTCGTGAACGTGTAGTGTTTTCCAATGACCAGCGAGTCTTACCAAATTAGATTATAAGATCTCTCAGGACAGTTCTGTTTTGATTGGCTTAGAGATATATAAGCATTATATAAATCAAATATTCCTAAGATTCCTAGAAATTAAGGAAATTGTATCTCTAATGTTTTTAATGTGGAAAAAAAAGGTATTCTTATAAAAACTAACTCAGACGTTTTTAACTCGTTAAGAAAATTGAGGTAAATTTCTATCAGACAAAACTAGGTTAAGCTCCGTGAGGTGGCATGTACCTTTAATCTCAGCGACTTGGGAGGCTGAGACAGGAGGATTGTAAATTCCAGACCAGAGGTAGCTTGCAAAACCTAGTGAGATCCTGCCTCTAAAATAAAAAAAATTTAAAAATGGGCTGAAGGTGCAGTCCAGTGGTAGGGCACTTGAAAAGTAGGGACCAGGCCCTGGGTTCAACCACCAAGTGCCACAAAAAAAGAAAAGAAAAGAAAAGAAAAAGAAAAAACTAGTTTAATAATTTTAGTTTAGTAAAAACAGCTATGACGGGCTGGGGGTGTGGCTCACTTATAAAGTTATGTTTTCTCTGAGTTATAGGCATTAAATTGAACTTACATTAAGTTAATATACATGTAATTAAGGTACATTAAAGTGTACTTTTTATTCCACTTAAAGGTTTTTGTTTGTTGTTGTCTGGACTCCTGAGCACTAACCCCAGGGCCTCACACGTGCTACACAAGCTCTCTACCACTGAGGTATGTTCCCAGTCCTACTTATGTATCGTCTTTAACCTATACTGATTATAGTAACTTATAGTGATTAAGTAAGCTAGCATTACATCTACTTACTGTTTAAGGTTATAAAAAATATAAATTTGTTTCTACCTAAATAGGGTATTCTGACAAACTTCAGTGGTCATTACCTAATAGTTTCCAAGATCTTTAATGACTTAAAACTTTGTACTAATACTAAATTTACCTGTAGTCGTACCATCGTGGCGTCCAAAATTGTCAGATCTCAGAAGCTAAGCAGGGTCGGACCTGGTTAGTACTTTGTTGGGAGACCACCAGGGATTACAGGGTGGGAAGAGGACCTGGAAGCGCACTCCTGAAACAATCAGCCATTGAAAACCCTGTGAGTGGCAGAGAAGCACTGGCAATAGTGTTGGGCATGGCACAGTGTCGAGTAGTGTTTCATGTGGGTCCCTGTAAGTCAGACACTGCCTGGGTGGCACCTAACAACAAAATAACAATACAAAATTCAGTGAAATAATCAATATTCATTAGACACCTAGATGGATTCCAAGATAGAATATTGAAACATCGCTGCAGGTACAGCTCAGTGATAGAGTGCTTGCAAAGTATGCACGAGGCTCTGGGTTCAGTCCCCCAATATCACAATAATTAATTAAATTTAAAAATAAAATATATAAAACATAATTTTTTATGCTACAGAGAGACTATACCTTTGACTGTATCTTTGAGTCTTTAAGAAACAGGTTCATTACTGCCACTTGATAGTATATAAATAGTATTTTGTGACAGTGGATGATTATCTGCTGCAGGAGGAGAAAAGACTTTCCTAGATTCTAGGGCTGGGGACCTGGAATTTAAACCGGCATAAGACAGATTAACAAGAAAAAATGAACAGTTTCCTAAGGCATACACCTGGAGCAATTCAGTGATAAGTAATTCAAAAGGGTGGTTAAAACTTGGGGTGGTTAGAACTTGTTGCCAGTTAGCAAAAAACAATACATTTTTAGAGATGTGACAAGGCATAAGAAAATAGTTTAGGGCCAGGTGCAGTGGCGCACGCCTCTAGTCCCAGTGACTGGGGAAGTGGAAACAGGAGGATCGTGAGTTCGAGGCCAAAGGCAGCCTGCGTAACTTAGCGAGACACTGTCTCAAGATAAAAAATAAAAAATGGGCCGGGGATGCTGCTCAGTTGTAGAGTGCTTGCAAAGTATGCATGAGGCCCTGGGTTCAGCCCCTCAATACTGCAATAAGTAAATCAGTATTTTTAAAAATAAAATGTCTAAAGTCTCTTGACTCTGGTCATATCTTTTTATTTCCAACACAATCGCTACCACCTGGACCAACCTGTGATTATCTTTCACCTGGACTATTGACCTGGCTTTATAGTCATCCTCAGAATTTAGGGAAGTGTTTACAAAGTTAAAATCAGACTATGACACTCATTTCATTGTAGCTTCCAGTGTCTGCCCATCACGTGGTCTGGCCTGACTTCCTCTGGTGCCATCTTCTCTCCATTTTCCACTAACCCACTGGCTGTCTTCTGAGCCCCATCGGCTTCCTCTGGTCTCCCTGAGCATCCTTTCCAGCCCCGAACTTTGTTGCCTGCTGTTCTTTCCACCTGAATGATCTTCACATGGCTGGATCCTTTTCATCATCCAGTCTGTGCTAGGAAATAGCCCAGCTCTCTGTGCCACAGTTTCCTCCACAGAGCCCCCAAACCCATACGATTTCCTGAGGCACAGATCATCACACCTACGTTTTTATCTATTGATGTGACTTAGGGTGAGGCCCTCAGCGCAGGATGAGCCAGTCAGCAGAAAGACCATGTGATTAGTGAATTAGAGGGTTGGAAGGAGGTGGGCTAGGGGTGCCTGGACAATACACTCTATAAAACTTTGAACGAGATTTTTTTCTCCCTTTATTGGTAAATCGTGAGGTGCAGAGTAATATAGCATTGGCTTTTTCCATTATGCAACAGTTATATCACTTCTGGTTATACTTTTATCAATGTATAAGGTTTATGGAGCCTTATGGCTAGGATGTAGTAAAGCTCAAATGCATATTTGGGTTATGTTCCGCTATTTTTCCCATGTACTCATGAAGTTGCATTGGTTACATTGAGGTCATCCTCTCCCCCTTTATCCCTTTACATTGACCCTCCTCCCCATCCCACCTTCCACAGTCTTTGCTTCCCTCTGCTGGTTCCCTCCCTCCTCCTCTCTACTCTTCATATTGTCCCTTCTTCGCTAAGTTTAATGGTGCATTTTTTACATATCAACTTATGTGTAGGATTTTTTCTTTAAGTATGATTCAGCTCCCACATGAGTGAGAACATATGGTATTTCTCTTTTTGAGCTTCTGTTCATTCACTTAAAATGGTGTTCTCCAGTTCCATCCGTTTTGCTGTAAATGACATTATTTCATTTTTCTTATTGCTGAGTGGTATTCCATTGTGTATATGTACCATAATTTTTTAATCCATTCTTCTGTTGATGGGCACCTTGGTTGGTTCCATATCTTTGCTATGGGAAAAGTGCTGCGTTGAATATGGAGATGCAGGTGTCTCTGTGGTATGATGACTCGTTGGCCTTTGGGTATATTCCCAGGGGTGGTATAACTGGGTCATATGGCAGTTCAATTTTTAGTTTTCAGAGGTATCTCCATATTGATTTCCAAAGTGGTTGAACCAATTTACAGTGCCACCAACAGTGTAAGAGGTTCCTTTTTCTCCACAACTCCATGGCCCCTAACAGCAACACTATTTTTATGAGCTCAGTATTATTTTGTACCTTGTTACTTCAAAGATGAAGTTTTCTATTTAGTTTTTTTTTTTTCCCCCAGCACTGGGGAGCCGAACCTGGGACTTTGCACCTACTTTGCAAGCACCCTGCCACTGATGGGTTGTGTGGCACTGAGTGTCACAGCCCCACATAGTAAGACGCCAGATATCCAGATTCCCTGGTAAATGTGCATAGTTTTATCCCTGGTAGGTCACAAATTAGCAACACATGCCTCTAAACCCAGTGACATGGGAGACGGAGGCAGGAGGATTGCGAGTTTGAGGCCAGAGGCAGCCTGTATAATTTAGAGAGACGGAGTCAAGATAAAAAATAAAAATTGGGGCAGAGGGTGCAGCTCCATGGTACAGCACTTGTATGTGTGAGGCCCTGGGTTCAGCCCCCCAGTACTGGGAAAACAAAGATTGTATGTTTTAGTGGATCTTCAATTTCTATGCTGAGCAAATAATCTGAGAAGCTGGACTTTATGAAGAAGAATACAGCATCAGGATTGGAAGAAGACTCATTTAACAACCTGCATTATACAGATGACACAAGTCTGTTTACTGAAACTGAAGAAGATTTGAAACATTTACTGATGAAGATCAAAGAACATAGCCTTCAGTATGGATTGTGCCTCAATATCAACAAAGCAAAAATCCTTACCACTGGGTCAATATGCGACTTCACAATGAATGGAAAAAAGATTGAGGTTATCCACGATTTTTCTTTACTTGGTTCTACAGTCAACACCTATGGAAGCACAGTCAAGAAATCAAAAGATGCGTTGCTTTGGGGAAAGCTGTGGCAAAAGATCTTTTTAGAGCATTGAAAAATAAAGATGTCACACTGAAGACGAAGGTGCCCCTGATTCGTGCCATGGTATTTTCAGTAGCATCATATGGTCGTGAAAGCTGGACATTGAACAAGGGAGACAGGAGAAGAATTGATACTTTTGAATTATGGTGCTGGAAACGAATATTGAGTATACCATGCACTGCCAAAAGAACTAACAGATCTGTCCTAGAAGAAGTCCAACCAGAGTGTTTCTTGGAAGCAAAGATGGCTAGACTTTGTCTTATGTAATTTGGACATGTAGTCAGAAAGGACCAATCCCTGGAGAAGGACATCATGTTTGGGAGAGTAGCAGGTCAAAGAAAAAAAGGAAAAGCCTCCACCAGATGGATTGACACAGTGTCTGCAACAGTGGGCTTAAGCACAAATAAGATCATGTGCCTGGCACAGAATCGGGGAGTGTTTTCCATCTGCTGTTCATAGGGTCGCTGTGGGTCAGACCTGACTCGACAGCACTAACAACAACAAGTGGATCTAATTTTTTTTCTTTTATTTTCTTTTCTTGTTTTGAGAACTTGGGAAATAGAAGAGACCCTTAGAACCTGCTTTGGTTAAAAGCATTAACTCCTCCCGTGGGCCCACAAGGGAAGTGAGAGTGAGGGAGATCACTGGCCACTGGCCTAAATCCGTTTTGTCCCTCTCTGGTTCTACTTTTGCATCTCAGGCTCTCCTCTGGAGTCACCCTCTCCTGCAGTCATCTTGGATCCCAGGAACAACAGGACCCATAGTCAAGCTTCTCTATGACAAGGGACCAAACTATCCCCAGTTATCAGTGAGCTAGGACAGAGCACCTCCAAAATAAGGGTAGCTATGCCTGATGGCGGCTGCACCTGGAGCAGGAATGATCATCTTCAGGAAACCAGATGGTGCCCCTCAAAACAACTTGTATGGACCAACTTGCAGAACCTGAGCTGGGATAATGGTCCACCAGACCAGACTCTGACCCAGACTGCTTCATTATGCATACTCTTGCCCCCCACCCCAATTCTTCTTCTGTTTATTTAAACCTGAAACTCATGTCAGTACCCTGGAGACAGACTTGGGGTCTCTGGGCCTCTTTATCTGTTCCTGTTGCTAATGCGGGCATCTATTCTATCTTCTTTCTCTGCTTCTCACCATTACTCATCTGGCGTATCAGGACGGGTGGTGGATCCTCGTCTGCTAGGACTCCCAGAGCTGGGGGCTTTTGCCCTAAAACCCCAGTAACAAAAATACAGAATATAATTAAACATATTTCTCCTCCCTAGAATCAAGAGCTATTAACAGTCCTATTTTTCTAGTCTTTTCGCTTGTGGTAGATTGTATTAGTGTTCCAGAATAATCCATGTCCCTTCCTCACAGAATTAGGTGCACCACCTCCTATTGCCATGTGCTTATAGGGCACATCCTGCTTATGGTGGGCTTGGCTGTCCAACTTGTTTTGATGGTGAAAGGGCTCTGGGCTACTTCCTACTCAGTGCTTCACTCTGCCACAAAAGCACCTTCTTCCCCATAGAAGCTTTAGCTTCTGCTTAAGTCCCAGAATAAAGACCTGTAGAACAGAGCTCTGGGCAACCTGTAGTTGAACCGGTAACAGGAAATACATCTTCATACGATTACCAACATATGGGACTTGGGCATGCTGTTTGTTACTGTAGCACTCCAATATCATCATCATCATTATTATCATCATCTTGGTGCTGGGGATTGAACCCAGGGCTTCCTGGATGGTAGGTACACATTCTACCACTGAGCTACACCCCTAGCCTACACATTCTTTTTAAAAGCACGCACGTGATCTATGTGTGATCTTCTGTTCAATTCTGCATCCCACATTTTCTCCTTTGTGATTCACTTTTCTTGCTCAATTCGTTCTTTCATTGTGAGACTGTGATTAGTAAAATTTCCGCATTTGTGGGTGCTTACGGATGTCTTTCTTCCACCCTTACTCTGGAACAATAGCCTTATTGGGCACAGAATTTTGCATTTAACATTATTTTATTTGAGCACGTTGAAGATTGTATTCCATTGTCTCTTGACATCTGCTGTTGCCTAGGAGAAAGTTTGGTATCGATCTGATTCTCGCTTCTGGGTAAACAATCTGTCTTCCTTCTTCCATACCTTCAGACTTCTCTCTCTCTCTCGTTTTCAAGTGTGGCCGTGCGTTTTCTGTTTCTGTTTTCTGTTTCACTTGCTGTGTTTGGAGCGGGAGGACATCACAGCATCTTGGTTTCCGCCACGCCAATGGAGCAGACCTGTTCTGAGGACTAGTACTCGTAATGTGAAACCATCCATTTTTGTGTAGTGTCGCAAAAGCCTGACGCCAACTCAGGCTCTGAAGTAGTTTATGGGACTGTTCCGACTAAGTGTCGTTATTACTGAGAAACTTCTGCTTTTCAGTTCTTGTGTCTGCATTTAGATTTGTCCCTCCCTTCTTCCTTTCAGGCCACCAGCTATCATTTCTTTGTAATGTCCCCCCACCCATCTAAAGGAATCTTCTTGTCACTTGACCTCACCGTTCTCCAGCCACCTCAGAATGAGGCCTGCTGCTTTGTTGCATGGGAATAATTGTATTCTCTAGTCCCTGCCTTGAAATTCAGTTTGTGACTTCACTTGCAAAACCTGCAGGATTATTCACTTACTCTAGTAAATTCTGGCCTGCAACAGAACCACTGTGGCATCCTATCCCGTTGGATCTAAGAAGCTGAACAGGGTTGGGCCTGGTTAGTCCTTGGATGGGAGACTGCCTGGGAATACCAGGTGCTGTAGGCTTGGGAGAAGGACCCGGCAATCCACTCCCAAAAGTCAATTTGCCATTGAAAACCCTATGAATAGCAGAGAAGCACTGACAATAGTGTTTCATCTGTTGTGCGTAGGGTCGCTGAGTCAGACACCAACTCGAGGGCGCCTAACAACAACAACAACTAGTAAATGATGGGATACCTCTCATGACTCCTTTTCTTTTTCCTACCAGTTCAGCATACAAAAAGAAACGAGGCAGAAATTTGTGTTTTTCATGGATACAGCTACTGTATTGTAAGTGAAGAATTGTGTCGACTCCTACTGCAGGCCCAAATTAAAGAGTTGAATCTAATAAAAGCTTTTTCCATGCCACATCAACAAAACAAAACTTTCCAGGTAGGCAACTTGAGACTAATGGTGTGGCTTGCCAGTCATCAGGGACTCATACATTTTCTATTTTTCTATTTGGCCCTCCTTTACACAAGACTTTCACACTTCCATGTCCCTTTGTGGCCACAAAGTGGCTGCTAAAGCTCTAACCATCACCACCACTTTCTAGGTGGGAGAAAGAAGATGAGAAGGGCAAAAAGGTATGCTTCTTACCTGAGTCAGCCCCCTTTAGGAGGAATTCCTAGACATCCCACCTCTTCCACTTATATTTCATTGACCATCCCTAGCTATAAAGGAAATATTTCTACCATTAAATAAATTAAATGTATTGCCTTTATAGCATCACTTATGGTAGCTGTGCAGTTGACTTTAGCTTACTTCCCAGTTCCCAACTTTAGTTCAGTTAGATGGGACATGACCAAATCTTTAAAATAAATGTAAATGCTTTGGTTTCCATGGCCATTATCTATTTCCAAAGATCAAACCAATAACTGTAAAATGGATAAAATATGAAATGTCAAAACCATGGGCCCTACCAAACTTGAAATGCCATCCAGAAAGCCACATTGCCCTGCACAATGGTCAGTTAATTCAGTTCCACGTTTCCTGGGCAGTGGGGGTCCAGCACTGGGGTGAACCCTGGGAACAATCCATGTGGCTGGTCCTGGAGGGGCTCAGATTTCAGTGCCCTGCAGGTGACTGGGGCAGAGGGAAGGCGCAGATGTCACACCCATCTCCTGCAGATTCCACTGGCTCCTCGGGCCAGTGCTGTCCTGGGGCCACACCCCATGTCTGCACCATCCCCCGCCTTTGGAGTTTGCTTACCTGGGACTTTGAGTTCGACGCTGACATCCCTGGAAGTCCTGAGATGGTCAGAGTGACCTTGGAGACAGAGTCTCCATGATGCCTTCCCACTCACCATCCGCGCGCTGAGCTAAGCTCGCCGGCGCGCACCAGGGCTGTGGCTCTAACTCAGTCCTTGTGAGTTTGTGATTCCTTCTGCTTGCATATTAAGGATCTCAAGGTGCTCTTGGTTAGAGCGGGGAAGAAGGGAGCCGGGGAGCCAGGCAGGGTAGGAATCAGCACAGAAGTGAGCGCTCTGGGCCCCGCGTGGAGCGTGTGCTGGCTGGTGGGGCCTTCTCTGCAGTTCCTTTAACCACAGACTGCCTCTCCTCTTCCCCTTCCCCTTCCCCTTCCCCTTCCTCTTCCTCTTCCCCATGGCTCCTCGCAGCCAAGCCTGGCTTCCGTTCCAACTTTCCAGAAATCCCCTGCAGGTTTCCAGCTTTGGAAACAACACTTCTGTGGAGGCCGTTCCCACTGTCCTTGCGGCTCCTCCTGATCCCAGGCACTCTCTGCTCCCAGCCAGCCCCGCAGAGGACAGGCCTCCTCAGCCGTCCAGACTCCTTGGCATAGAGGAGGCCTCGAGCTGGGGGAGGCTGAAGGAAAGGCCCTTCCTAGAAGGCAGCCCCAGACCCTCAGTTTCTCCATGAGGTCTTTTCTCTTTTAGCCACAGGCAAGGGGTCTCTCAGCAGCTATGGCACCAATGCCCGTCTGTGCTGTGGACTGGCAAGCAAGGCCAGGGAGAGACCCTGGCTTCTCTAAGACTCCATCCAAGCTACCTCAGTTTCCCCCATCATGGAGGTAGACCATCCTAAAGGAACTACCAGCCTCCTTTTCCCACCACCCACTCCCCTTCCTCTCCATCTCTGACCCTGGAAGACCTGGGTCCCCTTCCTTACCGTCCAGCACAGAGGGCTGCAGGTTGGGGCGGGGGCAGGCGGGGCTCCCGCACCACCCTGGCGCCTGCGGGGTCGGGTTGCTGGAGGCAGTCTGGATTTGAATGTGCAAATAAACAGAAGTCACTTTGATCTGGGAGGCTGGGAAGGAGGGGGACGAAAGCCGAGTGCCCTGGTCACAGAAATGCTCGCGGGGCACTTGAAAGAGGGCCGGGGGACACGGCGGCTTGGCGTAGGAGACTGTCCTGATTCCTTTGATGGAACCAAAAACCGATTTTGTTTAAAGAAGACAAAAAAAAAAGAGGTCCAAAGAGAGAGAGGGCACATCAGGCAGTTGGGCCTCCTCTGGGACCCAAGTCTTCCCTAGGCCCTTCTGCCCTTCCCAGGAGAGGGGCAGGTGCTTGGCCCCACCTTACCCCGAGGCCTCCCACCCTTGGGACACCTTGGTGCCATGAGAGAGGCCCAGGGAGACGGGGAACTGGGGCGTGGTGTGCGGCCCAGGGTGGGGCTGCAGGTTGGGAGGGACCCGGCCTATTGTCTCCCGGGCACCAATCCACAGCCGCAGGCTGGCTCGGGGAGGGCGAGACAAAGGAAGGGCTGGGAAGGCACAAAGCGGGCGCAGAATGAAATGGTAAGTAAAGGCAAACAAAAGTGAGCCGGGGGAGACAAAAGCTGGGAACAATATTCCCCAGGCAATAGGCTCGGGAACAATAGGGGCACTGACAGCCCCACAAAGACGCCAGTGTCTCCGAGTAGACGTTATCTCAGGCAGCGGTTGGCAGCCCCGCTCGGCTGCAGCTATTTTCAGTGGCGCTTTTGTGCCATGCTGAACAATATTCCTTGCATGGCTGCTGATAGAAAGATGAGAAGGTTTCTGTGTGAGTCTCCTCTTCCTTCCCTCCCCCTCCCCGGTTTCCAGTCCCCACCAGCTCCGGGCCTTCGGAGCCCAAGGCGCTGGCCTGGTCGGGGCTGCATGTGGTGTGTGTTGGGAAGGGACCAAGGGACCAGGCCCTGAGGGTCCCTTCCAGGGCTTCTCCACTTTGTCAGGACCTCCATGGCGGGCACATTGGTGGGGAATGGAGATTAGGTTTGGGCAAGTGGGGGCTGGAAAACCATGGGGTTCGAGAGCATTGTTGGGGCTATGGATTCTGTGCTCACCCCAAATCACATGACTAGCCTGAGCAGTTGACTCCAAAAATCCCCACCTGCCACGTGTTTTGCCTGTTGTTGCTCTTTGTTTCATTCATGAGCAAAGACATAAGGGGGCCGCCATTCTGCCCCTTTCCTCCTGTGTGCCCCCATTGTTGCCCCTCCCACCCATACCCACTGCTTCACCCTGTCCTCGCCCATCATTTGACCAGTCTGGAGTAGCTCCCACTGCGTCTCCCACCTCTGTCACTGCACTGAACGTTAGAGGTTCAGGGACTAGTCTTAGTTCTGGAAAAGACCATCTGGTATGCACTGGCCCTCCCTAGGGCTCACTACACTGCCACCTGAGTGAACATGACCCTCATCCACGACATTAGCAGCTCCACACTTAGGAATTCCCTTGTGTTCCTCTTCAGGGCAACTCTGACCCTGGAGTGCTGGCTTAAAAGCATCCTTAGCCAGGGTTACCTGTGTGTAAGATGGGTGAACTTGCAGTTTCTCAAGGTCATAGCCCACTATGGCTGCTGCCACAGGTTTCAGTAGAACCCCAGACCTTTTCTTCTAAGTGATCTTTCTATTATTATTCTGTCTGGGTTATTTGTCTAAGTTGCTAAACTACTTTTAGGCTCTGGGTTCCTCAAAAACATTGAGACCTGGATATATGCCTTTCTAAGAGAATAGGTTCTCAAAGGTTGACCCAGAAATTTAAGTCATTATGTGATTTGTGGGATGTGCTCCCTTTTGTCCAGATTTCAAAATGTAAGTTAGCTCCTTAAAGGCAGGAGACACCTCTTATACCTTCATTGACCAGTTCATGGCATAATGGTACAAGAAGCTCTCAAAGAGCTGTTGCTGAATTGGCCTGAATTTAGAGAATCAGAAAGGGCCTTAAAGCTAATCTAGTACCTTGCTGCTTAGATATGGTATCTGGCCTAGCAGCATTGAGACACATCAGGGGAATCCACCTCTCCTTGGGGTGCTGGGTGGCCAATATTGTTAGTATACTGTTAAAATCAATATTAGCGATAATGATAAGGGCTTGTTTATTGTTGTTTTTGTTTTCATTCTTATTGTAAATCCCCAGCTGTTTATTTTCCTGTAAGGAAGCATTGATGTTGGGAGATGGGGTGATCTGACTCCCTAATTGGCAGCTGGTAGACTCTCCCTTGCTATCCTGGCTGTTCTGAGGAAAGAACTCTCAGCCAAGCAACCCGCTGAGCTACCCTTATACCAGCACTGGTGGCTTTGAACACTTCGTGGATGTTTCAAGGAAGCCACATGACAATTGCCACTGCAGCACAAATCCAGCTCCTGAAGGTGCGCGGCTCCAGGCATGGCTGTTTCAAACAGTTTGCTGTTTGCACTGGACTCCTGGCTGTCACAAGGCTCAGTGAACTGTAGATGACCCTGTGGCCAACCCACGCCAGAGGGGAAGCACTTTCTGGTGGCCTAGCAGAGGTACTGCTGCAATTGGTCCAAAAGGAGCTGTGTGATTGGGCCATAGAGACTGCTGTGATTGGTACAAAAGGGACTGTGTTCTGATTGGTGCAAACACAAACCTTGATTTGCATGAGAGGTTTCTGTGATTGGTACAAGCTCCCCTTCTCTGCCTACATAAGTAGGTTGTTTGGCACACATAGAGAGCAGGCCAGGAAACACCCTCTGGGGCTAGTGTTGCAACATTAGGCCCAATAAAAGGCTTCTCTTCTGTGGTCTTTGTGTGCTTTTAGTAGCATGGGCTGAGCTGTCAACACAAAGGAAGGAGCAGTGGAGACAGGCAAATGGCAGTGACAGCAGCAGCAAGGGACAGCAGAGACTACAGAGTAACCAGAATGCTGAATTGCAGAAACAGCAAAGAGGCTGATGGCTTGACAGCTGAAGAAGAGGCTAGGCTGCAAGACCAGTGACCACCAACAGCACCAGAAGCAGCAGCAGCAAAGGGCCATGATAGCTGCTTCCCAAATGGCAGCAAAAGTGACAGCGGCCATAGCAATAAGAGGCAGCTGAACAGTTTGAGGGGGGAACAAGGGCAGATAGAAGAGGAATGGAAGAAAAGAGAAAGACTGTAAAGAGCCAGAAAAGAGGAACTGCAGGGCCTGGGAGAGTTCCAGAGAGCCATGGTGTCTTTAGGACCAAGGGTCTCAGATACCCGAGGCCCAGGAGCTGTAATGCTGGCCATTGTCTAGGATTGAGGAATCCAAATACCTAATCATGCCAGGAAACTACAACGCTAGCTGCTGTCAAGGGCTGAAGAATCCTGCTGCCTAGTCTCCCCTACTTCTCCACCAGAAGCTGCCATACCAGCTGCTGTCAAGGGCTGAGGAATCTCGACCTCCTGGGCCTACATAGGAGCTGTAACACTAGAAGGCACCACTTGTTGCTGCTGCTTCAGCCCGTCTGCTGCCACCACTCACTGCTGTCAAATGCGCAGATACGGCCACTGCCAAAGCCTAGCACCTGAAGGGCTTCTCCTTGCCTACCCATGATTTTTATCCAGGTAGAGCAAAAAGACCCCAGCCAGCTGATTGGTGACAGCACTAAGATCACTAGGGAACTTGTCAGAAATGCAGAATCTTAGGCTCTGTCTCAGAGCTACTCAATCAGAACCTGCATTTTAACAAGCTTTCCCCATAAGATCTTTGCTCCTAGAGAAGCTCATGTGATGCAGTAACTCCTTCCTTGCCTGTCCACTGCTCCTGCCCAGTTCATGATGGCATTGCTGTCCATCACCTAGAACTACAGAAAGCATGCGCTACATCAAGCCGGCCAGCATTACGGGAAGACCTCAGTAGAGATGGACTTAACTCTCAATAGTCACAAGTCTATTCCACACTTGGAATCAAGTTGGATTAAACACAATGAAATTGATATTTAAATCATCCTCCAAATAGGAATTTTTAAAATGTGTGTAGTACTAAAGAATTGAACCCAGGGCCTTGTGCATACCTTACAAGTACTCTACGACTGAGCTGCACCCCCGCCCCTTTTTTATTTTTTATCTTGAGATGGGTCTCACTAACTTATGCAATGCCTCCGGCCTCGAACTCAAGATCCTCCGGTCTCTGCCTCCCGAGTCGCTGGGATTATAGGCGTGTGCCACTGTGCCACCTTGAGGTGAGCAGGTTCTGCCACTGCCCCTTCATGATGTGCTGCCTCACCAGAGGCCCCAAATGCCACCAAAGTGCCAGTTGACCATGAACTGAAACTCCGGAAGCTGAGCCAAAATACAGCTTTCATCCTTCAATGTTGATTTAGGGACAGAGACATCGCTCAGTGGTAGAGTGCTTTTTAAGCAGGCACAGAGCAGGTGTTCAATCCCAGCGCTGCAAGGAGAAAACAGAAAAGGAAAAGAAAAGTTGGTTTATCTCAGATACTTGTTACAGCTCAACATTATTGTTGATTTTATTTTGCTCTAAATCAAGACTTGGCTGCTATTGCTCAGACAGTGGTGTTCCTTTCTCACCTTCTGGGAGGATGTTACTAATGAATAGAACCAAAGTTTTACCAATAAAAATTAGATTTTTTTTCTCCCATTGGTTAGAAATAAACAAAACACCTTTATTGGTGTCTACTTATAATACACTTTTTTTTTTTTTTGCAATACTGAGGGTTGAACCCAGGGCCTCGCACCTGCATACTTTGCAAGTGCTGGACCACTGGGCTGCACCTCCAGCCCATTTTTTTTATTCTTTGAGATGGGGTCTTGCTAAATTACGCAGACTGCCTCTGGTCTCGAATTTGCGATCCTCCTGCCTCTGCCTCCCGAGCCACTGGGATTACAGGTGTACGCCTGGCTGCAATACACATTATTTATGTTCCCTTTCATTCATTTGTTTATTTGCTTGTTTCTGATTTTTTGAGACAGGGTCTTCCTTTGTAGCCCAGACTGGCCTTGAACTCACGATCTTACTGCCTCAGCCTCCCCAACGTTGGAGTACAGGCTTGGACCACCCCACCTGGTCTGTTCCTGTGGTCTTTTCAAGTCTAATGTGTTAAGTTTTGTCATGTTCTGTAAAGATTGTCAGGATTCCTCTGTACTCAAGCAATCTAAGCAGATCTATGAACCACTGCAGTGTTTATTCGATGGTCTCTCTCTGTCACATCAGTCATTTCCCTCCAATGAAGAGAACAGCAGTGGTGGCCGGCAGTGGGTGTAATCCCAGTGACTCTGGAGGCATATGCAGGAGGACTGCAAGCCTGAGGCCAGTGTTAGCCCGTGTAACTTAGTGAGACCCTGTTTCAAGATAAAAAACGACAAATGGTCTGGGGGTGCAGCTCTGTGGTAGAGAGCTTGCGAAAAGCATGTGTGAGGCCCTGGGTTCAGCCTCCCACCCCTCGCATCCTCGAAAGAAAGAAGTGGGGGGAGGGAGGGAGGGAGGGAGGGAAAAAAAGAAAGAAGGAAAAAAGAAAGAAAGAGAGAGAGAAAGAGAGAAAGAAAACAGCAATGGTAATCTCTGACATGTAGACCTCTTGTTTGGGGAGGATGAGGAATGGCTGGGTTGGCAACCTCCTGGCCAGCCAAACTGGAAAATCAGCTTTTCAGAAGTTTCCTCCTGACTCCTCCCACCATCACTCTCCATATCAACGGAAGCCAGAGAAAGGGAAAAAAATATTAAGGTTTGGAATGCACCACAATGGAGCATGTTGTTTTTAGGTGCCCTTGAGTTGGGTGTGACTCATAGCGGCCCTATGTACAACAGAACAAAACACTCCCCAACTCTGTGCCATGCCGGCACTATGTCAGTGCTTCTCTGCTATTCATAGGCTATTCATGGCTGAATTTTGGCATTATTTTTTGGGAGTGTGCCACCAGGTCCTCCACCCTTTTTTTGAGGTGCTGAAGATTGAACCCAGGGCCTCAGAGAATGCAGAGCAGCGCTCTACCTTCCAAAGGAGCTAAACTAAATCTGGAGCATCAGCAAGTTGAAAAGCTTAGCAACGTCACACTCAGTCAGGCTGAAGCAACCATAAAGTCCTGTGTACGTACGCGAGGGTCTTTCTCAAGGAAGGTCCTCATCTGAGCCACAGGGCACAGGAAATTTTCTGAGTGAGTGTTCTCTCAATTCCCCCAGGGATGGTCCATAGCTGGTGCCCATTGAAGTGCAAAGGCGAGTGGTCAGTTCATTGCACACGTGGCTGCCTAGGGCACCTAGGGCTTACTTCTCTCACCAAACTGCCTGAAGATCCATGGCAAAAAGCACAAAACCAGCCAGGCTCAGTGGCGCACGCCCGTCATCCTAGAGACTTAGGAGGCAGAGGCAGGAGGATCGCAGGTTCGAGGCCAGAGGCAGTCTGCGTAATTTAGTGAGACCCTGTCTCAATTTAAAAAATAAAAAATGGGCTGTGGGTGCAGCTCAGTGGCAGGGCACTTGTAAAGCACACGCAAAGCCCTGGGTTCAACCCCTTAGTACTGCAAAAGAAAAAAATCTGCATCTGAGGAAGGATCAGCCTGTTTGGCATGGAGTTCCGTGATGCCTTTGAGAGATAAGTTTTAGGTAAGCGGTCGGAACAGAAGTCCGCCTCCTGACGTGTTTTCCCCCTTGAGAGCTGCTCAGCCCGGTGATAGCTGACCATAGCACCAGTCACCTTGGATCACTTACCGACCATCATAAAGCCCCCAACAGATGTGTTAACATAACTTAGAAGCACCGATCAGGGCAGCAGAGGACACTCTTTTGTTTGATTGTACTCACTGTAAGCCTCCTGGTCAAAGGCATGGTGAGCATGGTAAGTTGATGTTCCTTTTTTTATTTATTGTTGTTTTCTTTTCAAACAAGGCTCTTCTGAATTCCCACTGCAGTGGCCCAAGTTGTTGTGTGTGTGACTGAGACTGGAAACATCCCCGGGTACTCTCTTCTTCCTTCTTTCCCTGCATTACATAAGTGAAGAGCACACAGTCATAAGTAAAGAGCACACAGTCATAAGTAAAGAGCACATCGTCATAAGTGAAGAGCACACAGTTGCACTCATCTTGGCCAAGGATAGACTCCTACAAAAGTGGAGTTAAACTTCCTGAACACTGGGACAATCCAACAGGACACAGGACCCCCCACCAGAATTCAAGCTGAATTCTGTCCAGACATAGTTCTCCCTTGAACAACATCCTTCCTGTGTTGTTTACCTCTTGCCAAGTAACAAATTATTCCAAAATTGTAGTGGCCTAAATGAACAGATATTTATGATCTCATTTTTTCAGTGAGTCTGGAATTCCAGAACAACCTGCAGGGTGGTTCTGGTGTCAGAATGTGTCAGGTTGTTGCAGTCAGGGCGCCGGCGAGAGCTGTGGTCTGGTGACTAGGCTTGACTAGGGCTGGGGTCTCTGGTGCTGCTCGTGCACATGGCCTTTTGTTGCCATCTGAGCGCAGGCTGGAGCCTACAGTTCCTCATCCCATACAGACAGCTCCCCAGCTGTTCTGTGTCCTCTTGATGTGGCAGCAACTTCCCCAGAAAGAAAGAGGAGTTTGATGGCCTAGACTCCAAATCCACATAATGCCACTTCCACTTTATGCTGTTCCTTAGAAGTGAGTCACTAAGACTAGCCCACAGTTCAGGGAAAAAGAATTAGGCATTAACTTTTTTTTTTTTTTTTTTTAACAGTACTGGTGGTTGCAGACTGGGATTTAGCTCAGCATTGCGCTGCAGTCTCTGAGATCCCAAGTTCAATTCCCAGCACCCCAAAAATGGGAGAAGGTCCTGGCAATCCACTCCCAAGGCAATCCCGAAACAGTCAGCCATTGAAAACCCTATGAGGGTCGCTATGAGTCGGATACTGACTCAAAGGCACCTGACAACAACAACAACAACAACAACTGGGGGTTGAGTCCAGTACTTCACTCATGTTAGGCAAATGTTCCTCTACTAGAAAAAAATTTTTTTAATTTACTTATTTCTTTTTTGGGGGTTGAGGTTTAGCTCAGTTGGTATGGCGCTGCTCCACACTCTCTGAGGACCAGAATTCGATCCCCAGCACAGCAAAATTGGGAGAAGGATGTGGCAATCCACTCCCAAAGCAATCTCGAAACAATCAACCATTGAAAACCCTACTAGGGTAATTATGAGTTGGACCCGACTCCATGGCACCTAACAACCTAACAACAAATTTCTGTTGAGATCGGGTCTTGCTAAATTGCACAGACTCCCCCAGTCTCAAATTTGCAATCCTCCTGCCTCAAGCCTCCCAAGTTGCTGTGATTATAGGTGTGTGCCACAGCGCCTGGCTAGACACCAACTTTTATTTGTTTCTTTGTTTGTTTTTGTAGTCTTCCGGGGTTGGACCCAGGACCTCACACATATTTTGCAAGTGCTCTACCACTAGGCTGCACCCCCAGCCCATTTTTAAGAATTTTTATCTTGAGACAGGATCTTGCTAAATTCCACAGGCTGCCTCTGACCTCGAACCTGTGATCCTCCTGCCTCTGCCTCCTGAGTCACTGGCATTACAGGCATGAACCACCACACCAGTTTCTAGATACAAACTTTTAAAGGGAGGAATATCAAAGAACCTATGGACATATTTTAAAACCGCCATGCTTGTCTTGTCCCCTGGTTCCCTTCCTATCCATGGCTACTCCTCTCAGTTTCCATCTATGGTTCCTTGTACTGGGTTTCCAGTGTTTCTTTTCTTCTCACTCCACGTTTGCCCTGGGCTACCCTCTATGTACCATTTTTGGCACAAACTGTTTCTCGTGTGTGTATGTATCAGTCAGCTGTCATTGCTGTAGCAGAAAAACCAACCCAAACAAGCTTATGGAGGAGAAGGTTTACTGGGAGCTCACAGTTAGAGGATCCATCCATGCCAGTGGCAGGAGCAGGTGTCTGGGAAGGCAGCCAGTCCATGGCAGATGACCTCACGGCATTGAAGGACAGGAAGCAGAGACATTCCCGGAACCATGGATCCAGGTACGAAACTTTCAAAGGCCAGGCCCTAGTGACCACTTTGGCAAAGCTGAGTCCCATCTCCCAAAGTTCCACAACCTTCACAAAGGGTGCCACCAGCTGGGAACCAAACGTTAAAGAACGTGATCTTTGGTGGACATTTTCTATTCAAGCCATGACAGTGTGTGTATGTGTGCGGTGCTGGGGATCGAATCAGGGCCTTGGGCATGCTAGACATTCCCCGTAGCACTGAGCTACACTCCCAGGTATGGATATTCTTTCGGAAAGAACCATGGCTTTGTGGGCCATACGGTCTGGGTTGCAAATACTCAGCTCTGCAGCAATGGTGTGAAAGGAAGCGCCATAGAGGATATAGAGACCACTGGCTGCCTAAGCTCCAATGGTATTCCACTCACAAGATAGGCTGCCCGCTCACTGGCCAAAGTCTGCTGATCCCCACACTCACTCAGCCCAGCCTCTCAGACCCTTCTCCTGGCCTCCAGACACACACCCACCTGCTGTCTGGCCATTTCTCCTTGGGTGGCGCTGAGGCGGCTCAACCTCCTCTCTCCCTGAATTCTGCTCCCCACACCTGGGTTCTCTCTAGTGTCCTGTGTCATAAGCAACAGCCCCATCTTGTCAATTGCTGGAGCTGGAAATCCAGATGTGGCCGTGGCTCCTCCTTCCTCCACCTCCCACACTCAGTCAGTCTGATTCCTAAAGTTGTCTCCAGTCCCCCTTGCCTCTGTCTCCCCTGCTACCACCCACCATAAGCTTCTGCTATCTCCCGTCGGAAATTCCAAAATAACCCCCGATTCGCCACCCAGCAGCAGGCAGGACAATGGCTGCGGAAGATGCCCTCGTCCTCATGACCACAACCTGTGGACTTCTGACCTCCCATGCCAAAGGGACTTGGCAGGTGTGACGAGGCTGAGGACTGAGAGGTGGGAAGATTACCCCGGATTGTCCACTTCGGCCCAATGGAACCACAGAAGTCCAGGCAGAAGGATTGGCTGTGGAGAGGGGAGGCGACCGGAAGTGGACATTGGAGAGAGGCCTCTTGGGGGTGGGAGATGGGCCACAACCTGCGGCAGACAGACGGTCTCTGGAAGCTGGAAAAGACAACGAAGCAGGTTCTCCACTTGCCCTCCCAGAGGGAACCAGCCCTGCCCACTCCTTCCATTTGGCCCGGGGAGTCTAACTTTGGAGGTGCAGGCTCCAGAGCTGTACCTTTGTGTTGATTTACGCCATTGCGCCTATGGCCGTTTGTTATAGCAACAACAGGAAGTGAGCCCATCTCCTAACTCTCCCTCCAGCCCTGCTGGGCTCCAGCCTGTTCTATACCCCACCCTGGAACACTCCGATCATACTTGAGGGTGAGCCCCAGCTCCTCAGCCAGCCCCCTCAGCTCATGTCCTGCCCTGATGACCCCAGGTCACCCTCTCTCCCACCCCTTGGCCTGAGCGCTCTGTCTAAGATGTCTTTTCCTCCCCCATCACCAGGCCACCCTCCAGGTCCCCTTTCGTTCTTGGCATCACTTGCACACAGAGCCAGTCCTTGACCCCCGTTCTGAGGTCACTCCCTCCATTAAGGCGTCACCCTAATTCCCCTGTCATGTCCCCTGCCCACTTCATTGTCTCATGAAGTCAGAGGCTGCACATCTGTCTGGGTGACCACTGGGTACCCAGCACCTGCCACGCCGGCCTGCGCCCACAGGCACCTAATGAATATGTAAATGGATGAGCGGTGGGTGCAGGGTGGCCCCGTGGGGGTGAGGAGAGGGGCACCAGGAACATCTTCTTTCCCCTTGAGTCAATCCGGGAAGAAGCAGCCACGGGGAGCGATCTGGAGCAGCCTGGGGTGGCGGGAGCTGAACTGCCCTCGTTTCCCTTCCTGCGCAGCCCTGGTGGGGAAGAAGCCGGGAAAGGGAGCCAGGCATCATGGCCCCTCGCTACAATTAGCTGCGCCTTTCATTCCCTCTCTACAAAGAGGGGAGAGCAAATCAAAGGCAGATGAAAGTGAGTGTCCCACAAAGGACATGGAGGCGAGGGAGAAGGAAGGGAGGGTGGTGGCAGAGAGAGGCAAAGGCAGACAGAAAGCCCCAGACCCAAACAAAAGCCTAAAACCAGCGGAGTCCCAGGATCAGACGGTGGAGGCTGGAGGCGCGAGGACAGGAAGAGACCAGGCTGCGTGGGGATCCGCAGCCCATCCGCCAAGGAGGAGCGGGAAGAAGAAAGATGAAAGGCCCATGTGAATGGCCAGGGAAGAGGGTGGAGAAGGACCCCAGATGGAGGTGGGACAAAAGCATGAAAAGACAAGATTGCCACCATTCTGGGAGCCACTCCACCGGGGCAAACAAAGAGGCGCCGGAGACAAAGGCAGAGAGAGGGAGCAAACGGGCCTTGCTGTGGCCACAGAGCTGTCAGTGCTATCCCAAGGAGGCCGCAGAGGCTCTGGCAGGAAGAAGGAATCAGAGGACTGGCCTATATTTAACGAAAGAAATCCGACTGAGGCAGTTTCTTGTTGTTAAACTTTACTTCAACAGAATTTAGGAAATAAACACAAAAACAAACCTTCCAACATGTATATATGTTTTGTGTTTCTTTCTCCTGACATTATGTTGCTTGTAGTATAGCAAAGTCATTGTCATTGCTGCATAGTATTCCATTGTGTAAATATGTCACTGTTTCTCCATCCATTCTATTATTTGGTGAAGGTTTTTTGTTTATTGTTTGTTTCTTTTATGTATTTATTTTTGTTTGTTTATTTCTTGGTCAAGTTCTTTTTGTTTGGTTGGTTTGGTTTTTTTGCCATACTGGGGGGTTGAACCCAGGGACTCGCGCTTGCATGCTTTGCAAATGCTGTACCACTGAGCTGTACCCCCAGCCCATTTTTTACTTTTTATTTTGAGACAGGGTCTCACTGAATTACGCAGACTGCCTCTGGTCTCAAACTTGCAATTCTTCTGCCTCTCCTGCCCAAGTTGCTGGGATTACAGGTGTGCGTCACTGCGCCTGGCTTTGGTAGAGGCTTTTGATTCAGGTCCACCATCTCTCACTTGGAAACTTGGGTTCCAGATGTGTACATTACCGGAGTCCCTTCGTAGAGTCAGCAGTTAATGCCCTTAATGAATCAAGTACATTAACTTTTCTGCAAGGAAATGAAGGAAATCTCGCCCCATAAATAGCTTTGCCTTCGTTCAGGTCAGATTTTGCCTCTGTGAGACTTCAGGCCAGACTGATTTGTGCCTCCAAGTAAGAGAGGAGAGTGTTTTCAGTTTTCAGGGACTTTTGCATTTCAGACCTGGGAATTAGGCATTGCGGACCTGTGCCTTACTAGTTCCCAATAATATTTTCTTTGGGAAACCCTGGCACAAGGATGAATTGGACACGACCTTATGGATGCCAGCAAAAATCAGAAATCAGAAATAAAGGTCAAAAGATGGTTAAGCAGCCAGGTGGAGTCGAGAAGGATTTGGAGCTGGCTAACCAGGGGTTGGGGCTGGGATTTAGCTCAGTTGGTAGATCTGCGGTCTGAGGTCCAGAGTTCGATTCCCAGCACCGCAAAAATGGGAGAAGGACGTGGCAACCCACTCCCGAGGCAATCCCGAAACAATCAGCCATTGAAAACCCTATGAGGGTCTCTATGAGTCAGACTCAACTCCACGGCACCTAACAACAACAACAACCAGGGGTTGAAACTCTGAGTACAGGAGACAGCGAAGCTGCACAGGGCTGGCTGCCTAGACAGGTGGCTCTCTTTGTCTATTTGAAGAGGGTAAACTTTTGCTTGGATAACCTTGTCTCCTGATCTTAAAAACTGTTGCCTCTGTCTTTTGTATAGATTTTTTTGTTGTTGTTGCGGTACTGGGGGTTGAACCCAGGGCCTCGTGCTTGCATGCTCTGCAAGCGCTGGACCACTGAGCTGCACCCCCAGCCCAATTTTTACTTTTAGAGACAGGGTCTCACTAAATTACACAGACTACCTCTGGTCTTGAACTTGCGATCCTCCCGCCTCCGCCTCTGCCTCCCAAACCACCGGGATTTCAGGCGTGCGCCACCGCGCCCGGCTCTTTTGTATAGTTTTAAAAGCTCATTTATTCCTTCACTCCTTTAGTCTTTGAGGCCTCCAGTTCTGTTTTACTTATCTTGGTCGTTCCTTTTATCTCTGCTTTGTCCTTTATAATTTTATATTACGTTCCTTTATCTCATCTGATTTTTATTGTTAGTGGGTTATTTCTTCCTGACTGTGAAGGGACCCCGGAGGTTTGGAGGAGCAGGCAAAGGTCATTTGTCCTTCACTCCTCCCTCGAGCCTGGCCTCTGTTTTTGAGACAAGGTCTCACTTGGTAGCCCAGGCTAGGGGCCTGGAATTCCCGATCTTCCTGCCTTAGCCTCCTGAGTGCTGGAATTACAAGTGTGCGCCACCAGGTCCAGTGAATTTAGTTAGTGGTTTATAGCATCACAGAGTTATTATCTTACAGGTATTATCTAGAGGTCAGAAATCCAAAACATGTCTCGCTCTCCCAGCAGCTAGGGAGGCGGAGGGGAGAGGATCGCAAGTTCGAGACCAGAGGCAGTCTGTGTAACTTAGCTAGACCCTGTCTCAAAAAGTAAAAAAAAAAAAAAAAAAAAAAATGGGCTGGAGGCGCAGTTCAGTGGTCCAGCACTTGCAAAGCATGCAGGCTCGAGGCCCTGGGTTCAACCCCCAGTACTGCAAAACAACCCACTCAACAACAACAACAAAAACATGTCTCGCTGGGTGAAGGTCGAGTGTAAGCAGTGCTGTGCTAGGTGCTGTGCTACACTTGAGTTGAAGGCTCTAGGAGAAATGGATTGCCCTGCCTTTCCCAGATGCCTGAGGCCACTGCCTTCCTTGGCTCATGACTTCCTTCCGTCCTCAAAGCCAGTGATCACCTAGCGTGGCCTCACTCCAACCTCTGCCTCTGCCATCACATGGTCTCTAACTCTTGAGCCTCCTTCCTTCAGTTTTTTTTTTTGTGTGTGTGTGTGTGTGTGTGGTACTGGGAGTTGACCCCAGGGCCTCACGCCTGCATGCTTTGCAAATGCTGGACCACTGAGCTGCACCTCCAGCCCATTTTTTTACTTTTTGAGACAGGGTCTCACTAAATTACTCAGACTGCCTCTGGTCTCGAACTTGCGATCCTCTCGCCTCCACCTCCCGAGATGCTGGGATTACAGGCGGATTACAGGCCTGCGCCACCGCGCCTGGCTCCTCCTTCACTTTTAAGGACTCTTATGATTGCATTGGGCCTGCCTCAATAACCCCAAATGATCCTCTCCTTTTAGGATCTGTATTTTAGTCAGATGTGCAAAGTCCCTTTCGCTATGTAGGAAACCTACTCAGAGATTCCAAGGGTTAGGATGTGAACACCTTTGGGAGGAGCCAGTATTCTGCCTACCACATTCCTCTGGGCTTTTCTGTTATAATAATTGCTACCATTACAGAACACTTTGCTAGCGTAGGCTATGAGCTAAGCCTGGTTTTTTGGTGTGTATATATGTATGTGGGCTGGGATTTAGCTCAGTTGGTAGAGTGCCGCTCTGCAGTCTCTGAGGTCCCACGTTCGATTCCCAGCACTGCAAAATGGGAGAAGGATGTGGCAACTCACTCCCAAGGCAATCCCGAAACAGTCAGCCATTGAAAACCCCAAGAGGGCCGCTCGCTATGAGTCGGCCTCGACTCGATGGCACCTAACAACAACATATATGTATGTATGTGTTTTTCAGTACTGGGGAGCTAAATCCAGGGTCTTGCGCATACTTTGCAAGCACTCTACCACTGAGCTGCACCCCTATCCCCTTTTTAAAAACTTTTTTTTTTTTTATCTTGACACAGGGTCTTTTTGACTTACGCAGGCTGCTTCTGGCCTCAGATTTGCAGTCTTCTTGCCTCTACCTCCCAAGTCACTGAGATTACAGGTGTGCACCTCCAAGCCCAGCCTTGATGTTTATGTTTATTTTTGATTTTCTTTCTTCTTTCTTTCTGTCTCTCTCTTCCTCCATCCATCCATCCCTCTCTTTCTTTCTTTCTTTCTTTTTTTCTTTCTTTCTTTCTTTCTTCAGTACTTGGGAGTTGAACCCAGGGCCTCACACTTGCTAGGCAAGTGCTCTATCACTGAGCTGTACCCCTAAACCCTCTTTTATTTTGAGACAGAGTCTCACTAATTTATATAGGCTGCCTCTGGCCTCGAACTCACCTGCCTCAGCCTCTCAAGTCACTGAGATAACAGGTGTGCACCAGGGAGCCTGGCTTATTTTTAACTTCTAAATCATTTTTATTTTTATTTCTTGGTGGCATTAGGTATCTAACTCAAGGCCTCACATACTCTGTTGCTGAAGTAGACCTGCCATCCTCTTGAGATTTTTCCATACTCGACCTGTAGAGACAATGCCAAGTGAAAAGAGGCTTTTGTTGTTGTTGTTAGGTGCAATAGAGTCAGGTCTGACTCATAGCGACCCTATGTACAGCAGAACAAAACTCTCCCTGATTCTGTGCCAGGCACACAATCCTACTTATGCTTAAGCCCATTGTTGCAGACACTGTGTCAATCCATCTAGTGGAGGGTTTTCCTTTTTTCGTTGACCTGCTACTCTCCCAAACAATCTCCAGGGATTGGTCCCTCCTGACTATATGTTCATATTATGTAAGATGCAGTCTAGCCATCTTTGCATCCAAGGAGCGCTCTGGTTGCCCTTCTAGGACAGATCTGTCAGCTCTTTTGGCAGTCTATGGTATATTCAATATTCATCTCCAGCACCATAATCCAAAAGTATCAATTCTTCTCCTGTCTCCCTTGTTCAATGTCCAGCGACTGAAAATACCATGGCATTCAGGTTCAGGCGCACCTTCGTCTTCAATGTAACATCTTTATTTTCCAATGCTTTAAAGAGATCTTTTGCCACAGCTTTTCCCAATGCAATGCATCTTTTCATTTCTTGCTGCTGCTTCCACAGCTGTTGGTTGTAGAACCAAAATTCTACTGGCAGTTACCAAGCTGCCACTACTCAGCTACAAACACATGCTAGCTTTCGAGAAAAAGGAGGGATGACTTAGTGGTCAGAGGGAAAAGCCAAAAGCAACAGGAATGATTTCTTCTGCCTGGCTGGGTTTCAGAATTGCTATGGACAACTTGCATCAATTGTGAACCTGAACGTGTACAGCAGTTACCCAGCAGGGATCAGGTAAGTTGCTGCTTTGTTTAGCTGGTCAAGAGGAGCCATTCTTGGGAGCTGCACTTAAGCAACTACCCTTGAGGAGCCTCATCTGTAATTTGAACTTGATTTACAAGAAGCGCTATATCGGGTGCCATGATGGGGTAAGACTTTTGGGTCCGTGAGTGGGCGTGAGTATATTTTGCATGCAGAAGAGAGGTGAACATCAGGGATATGTTAGTTTTTCATGGCTATGATAAAATACCTGAGCAAAACAACCGAAGGGAGGAAGGATTTCTTTTGTCTCACGGTTTCAGAGGGCTCGGTCCGTGGTTGGCTGGCTCCATGGCTGAGAGCCGGAAGTGAGGCTGAAACATCATGGCAGGGAGCCTGTGGTAGAGCAAAGCAGCTCACCTTGTGGCAGGCAGGAAGCAGAAGGGGACCAGAAGAAGGGGCTGGGGATAAGATATGCCCTTCCAGGGCACGTCCCCAGTGGCCACTTCCTCCAATGAGGCTCCACCTCTAAAGTCTTCATCACCTCCCAAAATACCACCACCAGCTGGGGACCGTGCCTTCCCACGGGAACCCATGGGGAACACGGCACACCCAACTCATAACAAGGGCCAGACGACAGGGGCAGCAGCTCACAGGGGTCACTGCCTCCTGACAGTCACATCCTTCCGTGCCTTTACCCACTGCACCCATAGCGTGCCGCCAAAGTGCTGGTGTGCATGTCTGCCATTAGGCTGATAAGGCAGTGGCTGCTGATTGGGGTGGGCTCTCTCTCCACCAACCACCACCCCGCTCCTCCCTCAGATCTCTCATTCTGGGGGAAGCGAGCTACCACGTTGTGAGTGGCCCAATCCCAAGGAAGACAGACCCTGGGCCAGAAGTCCCCAGCTGAGTGGCTCCCAGAATCTCAATCCTCTGTAACTGCGTGACACAGTGGGATCATTGTCCTATGTCACTAAGTTTGGGGGTAATTTGTTCTGTGGCGATCGCTGTTTCAAGGGGCTAGAGAGACATGAGGGATCATTGAGAGCAAGTCCCCTATCAAAAACTTCTTTAAACAGTGAGGTTCACTAGTGTCTGTCAGCCTGCAGCCATAGGCCTTGTGGCATCCAATCCCGTCAGCTCTCCAAAGCTAAGCAGGGTCGGGCCTGGCTAGGTCCTGGATGGGAGACCGCCTGGGAACACCAGGTGCTGTAGGCTTGGGAAAAGGACCCGGCAATGCACTCCCAAAAATCAATCTGCCATTGAAAACCCTGTGAACAGCAGAGAAGCACTGACAATAGTGTTTCACCTGTTGCACAGAGGGTCGCTATGAGTTGGACACCGACTCTACGGCACCTAACAACAACAACGTGTTCTTCCTCAGCCCTCCTAGAAAGAATCTTCTAGGTGCCTGTCACTCACCAGCAGGCCATTCTGCGGCGGTTCTCTGCGCGGCACGTGTTACACCCATAGGTGCTGGTTTGGTTTTTCCTGTCTCCCTGTGAGCCAGGGAGGAGCCCATCTGTCCTGCTCAACTCCAGCACCCAGACAATGCTGGCTTCCTTACAGCCCGCGTCTGCTGTCCCACTGTGCCGCTTGGGGTCCTCTTCTGTCCTTCTGTCCCACACCTTGTGCCTTCTCCCAGACACCTCTCACCTTCTTCTTTGGCTGAGAACCACCACCTCTGGGGAAAGCTTGGGCCTCCTGAGGACTGTGTAGCATCCACAGCATTGCTGGTCCGGTGGTGTAGCCCATGGTCTGCGGAGGATTCTGGGCCCAGCTGGGTGCGCAACTCCAGAGGGCCAGGCTGTGTCTCCCTCCCCACTGCATCCAGGACCAGGCAGAGCTCTGAGCGCCACAGGGCTGAGCAGAGAGGTGAGTAATGAGCCAAGGGAAGGCCTTGTGAGGGGGAAGGGGTTGTCTGGGGGCGGGGGTGGCCTTGCCCTCCTCACATGTCCTTGCCCCTGACCACCACCTAAGTAAAACTCTCTTCTGCTCTGAAATAATCCTTGAGGTGAGCTTGAGGGCACTGCAAATACAATCATCCCCCACCCCCATATCCTCAGGGGATCAGTTCCAGCACCCGTCATCTTCCAACACTGAAGACCCTCAAATCAATGGGGTAGTATTTGCATATAACCCATGCACATGCCCCTGAATACTTTAAGTCACCTCTTGTTGTTGTTGTTAGGTGCTGTCAAGTCATGTCCGACTCATAGCAACCCTCATGGGGTTTTCAATGGCTGACTGTTTCGGGATTGCCTTGGGAGTGCATTGCCAGGTCCTTCTCCCATTTTTGCGGTGCTGGGAATTGAACTCAGGACCTCAGAGACTGCAGCACAGTGCTCTACCAACTGAGCTAAATCCCAGCCCTAAATCACCTCTAGATTGCTTATAATACCTAATATGGTGCAAATGCTATGTAAGTAGTTGTTACACTGTATTGTTTAGGTAATAACAAGAAAAGAGTCTATACATGTTTGTTGTTGTTGTTGTTGTTGTTGTTGTCAGGTGCCGTTAAGTCAGATCTGACTCATAGTGACCCTATATACAACAGAATGAAACACTCTCTAACCCTGTGCCATTCCCAGCACTATGTCAGTGCTTCTCTACTGTTCATTGAGTTTTCAATGGCGGATTGTTTCGAGATTGTTTCAGGTGTGGGCTGCCAGGTTCTTCTCCCATTTTTGTGGTGCTGGGGATTGAACCCAGGGGCTTAGCACAGAGCAGCGCTCTACCAACTGAGCTAAACCCCATTCTATACGTGTTTGGTACATAGGCATTTTATTTTATTTTATTTTGCACTTGAACCCAGTGCCTCCATATGCTAAGCATGTGCTCTACCACTGAGCCGCACCCCCAGTTTCTTTTAAATTTTTTATATTGAGGTGGGGTTTCACCAGGTTGCACAAGCTACCTCTGGCCTTGAACTTGAGAGCCTCCTGCTTCAGCCTCCCAAGTGACTGGGATCACAGGTGTGCTGCACAATGCTTGGCTCCAGATGCAAAGTTTAGAAAATAATCTATTTGGGGTGCTTGGTTGACCTAGTGGGGTGTAACCCGAGGAGTGGAGAGCTGCGTATACCTTAGAGGGTTGAGGGGCAGAGGAGGGACCCCAGCCCCCACTGCACCGGAATCCTGAGCAGTTTCTACTCGTCTCAAGGCAGGACGTCGCTGCTTCTCCTACCCCTTGGGCTGCACCAGTGAGCTCTGGGGGCGTCCACTGGCCCTAGGTGAACTAACAAATCTGTGTCACTGGAGTCAGGGAGGGCAGTGTCATCCGCTTTGCGCTCCTACCCCGGAATCAGGGAAGGCCAGAGAGTTAACATTCGTAATAGGAGTGAGAGAGGCCGGGTGCGGTGCACATGCCTGTAATCCAAGCGGCTTGGGAGGCAGAGGCGGGAGGATCGCAAGTTTGAGACCAGAGGCAGTCAGCGTAATTTATCGAGACCCTGTCTCAAAAAGTAAAAAAAAAAAAAAAAAAAAAAGGGCTGGGGCACAGCTCAGTGGTCCAGCACTTGCAAAGCATGCAGGCGCGAGGCCCTGGGTTCAACCTCCAGTACCAGGAAAAAAAAAAAAAAAAAAAAAAAAAAAAAAAAAAAAAAAAAAGAGTGAGAGAGAAAAAACAGGGAGAAGGAGAAGAGAGGAAGACTGGAGCCAGGCCACACTGGCTCATGTGACTTAACACTCTCCCACTCTGAAACTCAGAACACAGCCCCCTGGATCCAGAACGTCTCCCCCTACCCCACACAAAAAAGCCCTTTCTCAGAACAAAAGACCTGTCACCGAAAGCACTTATTTAACAACAATCGCAGCCCAACATACAAGGCACAAAAACATTTTGCTCAAAAATTTTTCCTATTCAATTCAACAAATATTTACTTGACTGAAAAAGCAGAGATATAAAAAGAAAGAGAAATGTGGATTTTTTTCCCCCTTGTTTTTGATTGAAAAGCCTATCGGTACAGCCAGGAGAATAGCCCTGCCCTAGCGAGCCACAGCACAATGGGAAAGCATTTTTAAAATAGAAAAGAACACTAATATATAAATACACCAAGGTAATTTTAAAGCACAGCAGAGCCTCAATGCTAGAGGGGGATGGGCCTCGCGCTCAAAGGCAACTTGCATTCTGTCTTCCCTGTAGGCTGCCTGGGGATGCAGTTTAATCGGGGATGTGTGTCCATCATCATGTTAAAAAAAAAAAAAAAGCGAGATAAGAACAAATGTAGAAGTATCATCAATGGCCTACAGCTGTACCATCCGAACTTGTCAGATCTTGGAAGCTAAGCAGGGTCAGCCTGGTTAATCCTTGGATGGGAGACTGCCTGGGAATACCAGGTGCTACAGGCTTGGGAGAAGGACATGGCAGCCCACTCCTGAAACAATAAGCCATTGAAAACCCTACAAATAGCAGAGAAGCGCTGCCATAGTGCCGGGTAGGGCACAGTGTCAGGGAGTGTTTTGCTCTGTTTTACATAGGGTTGCTAAGAGTCAGACCTGACTAGATGACATCTAACAACACCACTGTCAATAAAGACGTATCTGACTAGCAAAAAACAACCTGCAAAATAATTTAGAAAGCAAAGGAAGATGCAGAGAGGCAGCTTTGGGTAAGGAAAGAACCCCTAATAAGAAGACAAAAGGCCACTTCTCTTCCTTCTGCCTCAGTTTCCTCATCTGTAAAATGGATCCCATTATCTCTACTATTCCTTCAGACTCTAATAAGCTGGGATCCTAAAGGGGTTGATTTGGAACCTATGCTCAAGTATGGCGGAACAGACGTGGAAATCCCATTAGGAACAGTTGTGTTCTTCCCCTTGAGGAGGACGACCAGGGAAGACACCCATGGCCAAATGCATTGCAGCCATAAACCTCTTAAGGACACCCAATGGGCCCAGCCTAATTCTAGCAGGAGTGTTTTCCCTGTTTGTTAGAACAACTCAGGTTTCCACCTCCTTTTACTGATGTGGCACCACTCAAAATGAGAAGAAACCTAGTGGCTGCAACGTTGGGCTCAAACATAAAAAGATCACATGCAGGGCACAGTGTCGGGCAGGGTTTCGTTCCACTGTACACAGGGTCACTATGTACACTGTGCGTCAGATCAACTCGACGGCACCTAACAACCACCACCTCCACCTGCATTGGGTGAAAATGATCTTGGCTGCAGCCAAGGACACACATATAGTCAGTGGTGTCTGTCATGGGGAATGGGGACCTGGGCAAGTTCAGTGAGGTGGTACCAAGTAGGATGCAACCCGCTGCCAGGCAAAGGTAGGGGCACTGCAGAACAGGCCAGGCTTCACCAAGTGAGGATGGTGGCAGAGGGGAAAGGCTCCAGCCAGCAGGCACCCATCTGCTTGAGTGGGGACCGTGGCCAAGGTTGCTGTGGACTCCATATTTGGGCCGTTGTTAAGTGTCATAGAGTCGGGTTTGATTCACAGCAACCCAATGTTCAACAGAAGGAAGCACTCCCTGACACTGCGCCGTGCCCAGCACTATCTCAGTGCCTCTCTGCTGCTCATAGGGTTTGCAATGGCTGATTATTTCAGGACTATTTTTGGAGTGGGTTGCCAGGTCCTCCTCCCATTTTGAATGCTGGGGATGGAGCCCAGGGCCTCAAAGCACACTGAGCAGCACTCTACCAACTGACCTCCACCCCAGCCCCCCATAATTGTGTAGACTGTAGCTGTTCTGCTCACTTGCTTGGTGGTGTCTTATTATTTCGTTTTTTTCTTGAGACAGGGTCTCGCTGTAGCCCAGGCTGGCCTAGAACTTGTTGTATAGCTCAGGTTGGTCTTGAACTCACGTTGAATCTCCCCCGCAGCCTCCCAAGTGCTGCGATCACAGGCCTGAGCCACCACGCCTGGCCCTGGTGTGTCTTGAGTTCTGGTCTCTTCCAGGATCCCACCAACAACTGTAATATTTGCAAATGTGCCCTGAGCCCATAGAGCGCTCTGGACGTGAGGGATACCCAGGCCCCCCGCCTCAGCTGCCCATCCTGCCCTGCTGTTGTTCTCTGTCTCACACCCAACACAGATGCTCTAGGGGGGGACCTGCCATGTCCTCTCCCCGCACCCCACGCCCACGCACGTGGGTCCTGAAGACCATTCCCTGGCTTAATTATTTACAGATCTTTTTTCTCCTTTGACTCTCCCAAAGTCCAAGGGCTGTTCAGTCATGAGCCCCGGAGGCAGGGGAGGAAGGGGCCCACCGCTGGGCCTTTGGAACCGGGCTGGGCCATTAGGTCATAGCTGAGCTCTGGTGTGGCGGCTGAAGATCATTTGTGCCTCTCCCAGAGGAGCACGTGTCATCCGCCATCCTCACCCCCAGCTCCCCGAGCCCCACCCTGGAGCGCCTGCTCTGTCAGAGGTTCACTGTTTCCTCTCCCTGGAGGCCACCCCTCTGCAACACTCCCCAAGGACTTTCTCCCTCTCCTTCCCATCGCCTCCACGCATCTCAGCCCTGGGCCTCCAGGCTCTGCTCAGCCCTCCTGAGCAGCTGGAATGAGGACCAGAGCCCAGAGGGAACCTCCGCGCCATCTTCCATCCTGAGTTCCTAAGACCTTTCCCAGGCCTGCCCTAGAAAGGAAGTAGGCGGGTGGAATGAGGTTCCCTAAAAATACATCGCGATTTCCCAAGGGACAGACAAGTGGGGGGTGGGAGGCAGGCCTGTAAGCTGTGCTGGACGCTTGGCTCCACTCCATGTCCGAGGTGCAGGGGAGGCTGCTGGAAAAACCCTGCCTGGAAAAGAACAGGAAAGAGGAGACGTTCTTCTACCAGCAAACACGGCTCCTGGGCCCCGAGATTAATTACGTTATTATTTGTGATAATAATACGTTTTGTTTTTATAGAGCCCTTTAAAACATTTTGACTCATTCCGCTTTGCTCGTAAGCATGACCTCATTTGTCCTGGGCTTTGAGGCCGGGCAGAGATGAGCTCCATTTGGTAAACAAGACAAGTAGCAATGGGAGCAGCTGAATGACTTGCCAGAACCAGAACCCCGGCCCCCTGACTTGCCGCCTCAGAGCAAGCTTGCTGCTTCATCCTGACCATATTGGGACATCCTCTGAGGTCTCCTCCCATGTTTGATTGAGATCCCCTGGCAAGACCACCTGGAGATGAGGTCCCTATCTGTACAAGGGCACCCACGTCTCCTGCCTCTCTTAGGCAGCGGGTCCTTCCTGGGTCTGCCACACAGTGGCCTCCTCAGAATAAAAGACTGACGTAGCCGGGTGTGGTGGCACATGCCTATAATCCCAGTGGCTCAGGAGGTGGAGGCACAAGGATCGCAAGTTCGAAACCAGAGGCAATCTGTGTAACTTAGCGAGACCCTCTCTCAAAGAGTAAAAAAATGGGCTGGGGGTGCAGCTCAATGGTCCAGGACTTGCAAAGCATGCAGGCACAAGGCCCTGGGTTCAACCCCCAGTACTGCAAAAAAAAAAAAAAAAAAAAAAAAAAAAGGACTGAGCACAGCTACCATCACTGCTCACCTGCTTTGTGCTAGGGTCTATGCCTTGAATTATCTCCCTTGACCCTTCCAGGAGCCCTGGGGAGTGGGCACTCTGGTCACTCTTGTCTTTCAGATGAAGCAATGGGATCAAAGAAGTCAACACGGCCTCTGTCACACAGCCAGTAAGAGGCAAGAGGCAAGATTTGAGACCAGGACCACCTTTAACTGCAGGAGACATTCCACACCACAGGGAGGGAAGCAGCTCTATTTTAGCTTGGGATGTCATCACAAAACACCATGTTGTTGTTGTTGTTAGGTGCCATCTAGTCGGTATCCGACTCATAGCAACCCTCATAGGGTTTTCAATGGCTGACTGTTTCGGGATTGCCTTGGGAGTGGATTGCCAGGCCCTTCTCCCATTTTTGCGGTGCTGGGAATTGAACTCAGGACCTCAGAGACTGCAGCGCAGCGCTCTACCCACTGAGCTAAGTCCTAGCACGAAACATCATAGACAGAGTAGATCTGAAACATTGATTTCTCACAGTTCTGGATGCTGGGAAGTTCAAGCCCAAAGGGCTGGTGGATTTGGTTCCTGGTGAGGGTCTGCTTCCTGGCTCGTAGGTGTTTCCCTCCTTGCTGTGTCTTCACATGGGAGAGGGAGGGAGGAAGAGAGAGAGAGAGAAAGAGAGAGAAAGAGAAAGTGGTATCGATTGCGAGCATGCACTCTATGATCATGTCTTTCTTTTTTTTCTTTCTTCTTTCCGTCTTCCTTCCTTTGTCTCTTTCTTCTTTCCATCTTCTTTCTTTGTTTCTTTCTTCTTTCCTTCTTCCTTCCTTTCTTCCTGTGCTGGAGATAGAACCCAAGACCTTGTACATGGTAGGTCAACTCTCTACCACTAAGCTGCACCCCCAGCCCCACTTCCTCTTCTTCTAACAACACTAACCCCACGGTAGGGGCTCCCTCTCACAACCTCATCTAAACCTAGTTATCTCTCCAATGCCCCATCGCAGGTTATGGTTTCAACCTGTGAATTTGGGGGGACACATTCAGGCCGTAACTTTAGGCCCCTATGTGCCACCTTGTAAGAGCAGGGTTGAGGTGACAGAAACCAAAGATAAAGTGGGTTCAGAGACCACAAATGCTGCGGGGCCTTTAGCAATCGCCTTGGGGCCTGCAGAGTACAGCTGAGAAGGGTCCAGAGAGGGAGTGGTTTGCTCTGGGTCAAGTGGCAGGGCCAGAACTAGAACCTGGGGATCCTGGCTGCTGGGCCCAGAGCTATTCGCTTGACCCATCCCAGGTTATTGCCTGCTTTCTGCTTCAGCTTCCCCTTAGAACCCCCACTGCCTGCCCCGTCAGAGGCCTTCAGCAGAATTTATGGTGATAGCCCCTTTTGGGCCTTCAAAGAAAACTTCCTGAAACCCAAGCAAGTAGACAGTTCCCTTAAGAACTTCCTGAGACGTCTGGGTTATGTTCCTCTAAGAACGCATAGAACCAGGGGCCAGAAAGAAATGGTAAGGGGAGAAGAGAAGGAAAATACTCTGTACGTTGCCCTTGGGGCAAAATTGGGATAGACATATATAAATAGAAATACTCAAAGAAAAGATATGCAAGTAGAAGGGAGACCATTGGTGGGGAGGGAGGGGATGGGTGAGGGGGATTGAACATGAGCAATGCATAGTGAAATGCTGTATGGAAATGGCATGAGACCCACTAAATTGTTCATTAAAAAAATTAAAATAAAAAAAATGTCACAATCAGTGTGGCGGCCATGCCTATCATCCCAGCACTCAGGAGGCTGAGGCAGAATGATTGTGAGTCTGAGACCAGCCTGGGAGGGAAGGAAGGAAGGAAGAGAGGGAAGAAGAAGGGAAGGAAGGAGGGAAGGAAGGAAAGAAAGAAGGAAGGAAGGAAGGAAGGAAAGTAGGAAGGAAAGAAGGAAGGAAGGAAGAAGGAAGGAAGGAAAAAAGAAAGGCAGACAGGAAGGAAGGAAGGAAGGAAGGAAAGAAGGAAGGAAGGAAGAAGGAAGGAAGGAAGAAGGAAGGAAGGAAAAAAGGAAGGCAGGCAGGAAGGAAGGAAGGAAGGAAAGAAGGAAGGAAGGAAGAAGGAAGGAAGGAAGAAGGGAAGGAAGGAAAAAAGGAAGGCAGGCAGGAAGGAAGGAAGGAAAGAAGGAAGGAAGGGAATAAAAGAGAATGGTAACTTCAGCTGGGGACACGATTCCTGAGCCTCTGCCCCTCAGCTCTCTTGAGCAGACAGGAGCGGGCATGGGCTGGCATCAGCACCCCAGGTCCTTTTCCTATCTGCCCACCCATGTTTCCCAGGTGCCCTTGGCGCAGTTTTTAGTTCCGTCTGTGTCTCTAGTGGGTGTCTGACAAGCAGTCTCGGAAAACCAAGCCCCAGACGGTCCACCTCTCCAGGTTGGCGGGTCCCAGCCACAGGGGAGGAGGCAGGCAGTGTAAAGCCTTGATGTCTAGGTTTTTTCTTCCAAGGAGTTCAAAGCAGTGGCTGCGTCTGATCTTATCTCATCCTCCAAGTGGGAAGTGGGGAGGCAGCAGGAAGGGTTTGGGTATCCCTTCCTGAAAGACCAGGACACCGAGGCCCAGAAAGCTCAAGCAGCTGGGAGGCCAGCTGTGCCTCCTGCTCTGCCCACCCCGCCCCCACTCCACCTGTTTCTGAGGCAGAAGCGTGAGATCGCCCTGTGGTTTTCCCAGACAGAACCCAGGTCTCGCCTTCCCGCTCTCCCAGGCGCAGACCACACACCCCTCGTCCCTCCGGGGGAGCTGGCCCGACAGGCTTCCCTTGGGGCTGAGCCAGTGCCGCTGTCTCCGCTCATTAGCAGGTCTGTTTCCAGGTGGATCTAACAGGGGTCATTAAAGCAGTAAACAAGCCCCTGATTGCCAGCGGGCTAGCCCTGGCACCCGCCGCTCCCTGCATTGTGCTGCGTTCCAGTGGGGCCCACACAGCCCCTCGAACAATGCCTCGCTTCCTCCCAGGAAGCGGCGGACCTGAGCTCCCCTCCCCAACTCTGCCAATGGCTCTGCCAAGCCATTGTCTCTAAGTCGGTCCGGGCTCAGCCATTCCCATGACCAGAGTAGTGGCATCCTCTTTGCTGTCCAAAAGGAGGAGGTCAAGGGGCCAGGAGGCAAAGCTATAGCTCCCCTAACGGGGCTATGGGCTAAATTCCCACAGCCTCTGGCTGGGAGTCCCCAGGCTGTGCTGAGCATATGGAGGCCATGCCTCAGCCCCTTCTTGGATCAGAGATGCAAAGAAGGAACTAGAAACAAATGCAGGAAAGGACCCTAACTCAACTGCTCAATCTTCCTAGCACCCTTCTTTCTCTGTTTGGCCAAGCTTGCACCCTGCCTTCAAAATGTTGTTGTTATTAGGTGCTATTGAGTTGGGTCCAACTCATAGCAACCCTGTGTACAACAGAAGGAAACATTCTGACACTGTGCCATACCCAGCCATATTGTCAGTGCTTCTCTGCTCTTCATAGGGTTTTCAATGGCAGATTGTTTCGGGAATGGGTTGCCAGGTCCTTCTCCCTAACCTGTAGCACCTGGTATTCCCAGGTGGCCTCGAATCCAAGGACTAACCAGGCTGACCCTACTTAGCTTCTGAGATCTGGCGGGATTGGATGCCAGGGTGCTATGGCTGCAGACCCTACCTTCAGGATGCTGGTGAGTTTATCCCCAGGGAGGGGCTGAACGGTTGCAGGCAATGGACTTGCCAATAATAAGAGCAGGGAACGGGCTTGTCAATAATCCGAGCAACAAGATCATCCAGCCACGCAGCCATCTGCCTGGCTGGGGAGAAACCCTGGCACGCTGAGGGGTTCCTTTCTCAAGGGGTTCTAACTGGGTCCCTCCCAAAGCTGGCGGAGTGGAGAGCTGCTACGCCAGAATCATAACCAAGCTGGGTTTCTTTCTTTCCAAAACCTCTTTGAGGGACCACGTAGATGGAATGATGCCTTAGGGCACAATTTAGTGAGGCTCTGTCTCCAAATAAAAAAAAAAAATGAGGGGCTATGGGTGCAGCTCAGTGGTATAGCACTTGCCTAGCATGCATGAGGCTCTGGGCTCAAGCCCCTAGTACTGAAAAAAAAAAGTCAGGAAGGAAGGAAAAGAGAAAGAAAGAGAGAGAGAGAGAGAGAGAGAGAGAGAGGATTTCCAAAGTTGTTGTAGCATTTTGCACACCCACCTGCAGTGTATGACTGACCTAGGATCTGAAAAAGGAGGAGGCCCAGGGGAGGGCAGAGGAAGAGACCAGGACGCCTCCGCCAGGTCTGCTCAACCTCCTGTGCAGCGGAGGGAAGGCTGGCCCCGGTGGTCCACAGGATGAGAGGGGCCGAGATCTGCGCCCTCGGTGCCAGAGGCTCCGTGTGCAGTCTCTCGGCCCTGCCAAGCACCAGCAGGAGCTGGGAGCCTGGTGCATTCCGCTGAGGGCCAACTCGGCATCAGCACAATCCAGCGTGCTGCGGGCTTGGCTTTGGCCCTGAACCCTCCCTCACCTGGGGAGGCCCAGCCAGCTCATCCCTCCCTCCAGCCAGCTCCAGGGGCTGCTGGAAGCTCTGGAGTGTGGAGCTGGTGAAGAGAGGTCCTGGCAGCTGGGCGTGGTGGTGCACGTCTGTAATCCCAGCAGCTTGGGAGGCAGAGACAGGAGGATCACAAGTTCGAGACTAGAGGAAGTCTATGTAATTTAGTGAGACCTTGTCTCATGAAGTAAGGAAAAAAAAAAATAATAAAAGGGCTGGGGGTGCAGCTCAGTGGTCCAGCACTTGCAAAGCATGCAGGCGTGAGGCCCCCAGTACCACAAAAAAAAAAAAAAGAGAGAGGTCCTGGCTGGGAGTCCGGGGAGGAGGACACGCTGCAAGGGAGAATGTCACAGGCAAAGGGGCACCAGCTGTGGATGGCTTTGGGGTCACAGATGTTAGAAATGTGCTAAAGGGGAGAAGAGAGATGAAAACCAAGCCTCCAGATCCCCTCACAATGGGACTCAGCAACGTTGCTGTTCTTTTCTTTTTAGATTCACTTTGTGGAGATTGTTTTTGTTGTTGTTAGGTGCCGTGGAGTTGGTTTCTGACTCACAGCGACCCTAGGTACAACAGGCGAAACACTATTGTCAGTGCTTTTCTGCTATTTATAGAGTTCTCAATGGTGGATTGATTTTTGAAAGTGGGTTGCCAGGTCCTTCTCCCTTTGTGGAGATACAATGTACTTAAAATGAGCTATTTTTAAGTGAGCAATCCAATGCATTTTGATGAATGTTGTTGTTGTTAGGTGCCGTCGAGTCGGTATCCGACTCATAGCGACCCTCATAGGGTTTTCAATGGCTGACTGTTTCGGGATTGCCTTGGGAGTGGATTGCCAGGTCCTTCTCCCATTTTTGTGGTGCTGGGAATCGAACTCGGGACCTCAGAGACTGCAGCGCAGCGCTCTACCAACTGAGCTAAATCCCAGCCCGTTTTGATGAATATATAAACCCATACAACCACCACCATAATGAAGATGTAGAACATTTCCACCCCCTCAAAAAAAAAAAAAAAATTCTCTCCTACCCCTTCGCAGCCACTGACACCAGGCAATAACTGGTCTGATTTTTGTCACTATAGAATCAGTTTGCAGATTCCAGATTTTCTTATAAACAGAGCCACAGAGCATGGACCCTTTTGTGTCTGGCTCTACCTAATTGTTGCATTTATTAGGAGTTTGTTTCTTTTTCTTGCTGTATAGTATTCTGTTGGGGCTGGGGTTTAGCTCAGTTGGCGGAGTGCTTGCTCTGTGTGCTCTGGGGCCCTGGGTTCAATCCCCAGAACCCCCCAAATGAGAGAAGGCCCTAGCAGCCCATACAAAACAATCCTGAAACAATCAGCCATGGAAAACCCTATGAATAGCAGAGCAGCACTGACATAGTTCCAGGCATGGCACAGTGTTGGGCAGTGTTTCAGTCTGTTGTGCACAGGGTCACTGTGAGTTGAACTCAACTTGACGGTAACTAACAACAAGTATCCTATTGTGTGGTTATGCCACAGTTGGTTTCTCCATTCACCCTTTGATGGCATTGGGTGGTTTCCAATTTGGGGCTGTTATGAATAATGCTTCATTCAACACTCATGTACAGGTCTTTGTGGCTGTATGTTTCATTTCTCTTGGATGTATGTCTAGTAGAGGAATTAATTGTTGGGTCTTTTGATAAGTGTATGTTAACTTTATAAGAAATTTCCAGTGAATGTGGTGGTGGACGCTTGTAATCCCAGCGGCTCAGAAGGCTGAAGCAAGAGAGTCGCAAGTTCAAGGTCAGAGGCAGCCTGCACAATTTAGCAAGGCTCTGTCTCAAAATAAAAATAAATGAATAAGGGGCTAGGGGTGTAGCTTAGTGGTAGAGCACTTGCCTAGCATGCATGAGGCTCTGGGTACAACCTTCCAGAACTGAAAAAAAAAGGAAAAAGAAAAGAAGGAGCCGGGCATGGTGGCGCATGCCTGTAACGCCAGCGATTTAGGAGGCAGAGGCGGGAGGATCGCAAGATCAAGACTGGAGGCAATCTGTATAATTTAGTGAAACCCTGTCTCAAAAAGTAAAAAAAAAAAAAAAGGGCTGGGGGTGCAGCTCAGTGGTACAGCACTTGCAGAGCATACA
>VMDO01000749.1:0-65840 GCA_007922755.1 Pedetes capensis
GCAAGAGAAATAAATGTATATACAAGTTTCACCAGACCCGTTATGGTATTAACATTTTGTTTAATTTTTGGTTCTTAACATTATGGTGTTTTAAAGTTGCTTTAATATTTTTATTAATTAGTATTTCCTTACATGTCTGTTTACATTCATTATGGGAACTCCTTGATCCATATCATCGTTTAATAAAATTGGATAAGAAATTATTTCCCTTGTATTCTTATCCTATTGTATATACTTCTTTGTGTTTCTATCTAACCTTAGATGTATATATACATTTTTTAAAAATAAAAACTATAGCATAAATGCAGAATTTTTCTTTTTCACTTATTTTGATATAATTTCCAATCTGTAGAACATCTGCAAGAATAGGATTAAGAATTCCCATGTGTCCTTCACCCAGTAAAAGTTAGCATTTTAGTTGCATTTACTTTTTCTCTGTATTTTCTGTCTGAAATGAGAGTAAATTGTGGAAATAATGGGACAGTGTGGATATTCTCTTAAATAACTATAGTATAGTCATCAAAATCTGGAAATTACTAGTGGTACAGTACTAGGTGTTTGTTTTTGTTTTTTGTTTGTTTGTTTGTTTGTTTTTGGTACTTAGGGGTTGAATTTAAGGCCTTGTGCACACTAGGCAAGTGCTCTACCACTGAGCTGTGCCCCTAGTTCCTTTTTTATTTTAATTAATTAATTTATTTATTTATTTATTTATTTTTTGTGGTACTGGTGGTTGAGCCCAGGGCCTTGAACCCAGGGCCTCCCACTTGCATGCTTTGCAAGTGCTGGACCATTGAGCTGCTGCTGCCAGCCCGTTTTCTTTACTTTTTTGAGACAGGTTCTCGCTAAATTATGCAGACTTCCTCTAGTCTTAAATTTGTGATCCTTCTGCCTCCGCCTACCCAGGCACTGGGATTACAGGCTTATGCCACCGCGCCCGGCTCCCTTTTTTATTTTTGAGACACAGTTTTGCTAAGCTGTGAGGCTGCCTTTGGCCTCGAACTCATGATCCTCCTGCCTCACCCTCTCAAGTAGCTGGAATTATGGGCATGCGCCACAGCACCTGGCTTGGTACAATGCTATTTTAATATAGACTGTATCCAAATTTTGCCTAGCCTCAAAGTCCTTTACAGTTAAATAAATAAATAAATAAATAAATAAATAAATAAATAAAATACATTGGGTGGTGGGGAGATCACTTGTGGCACTCAATTGTCATGTCTGTTTGATTTCCTTTAATCTAGACCATTCCCTCAGACTTCCTTTGACTTTCAATATTTTGACATTTCTGAATACACACCAGTAATTTTGTGGAATAATGCTCAGTTGGGGTTTGTCAGATATTTCCTATGACTTAATTCAGAGTACGCATTTTGGGGGACAGGGGTACCCTGGAAATGATAGTGTGTTCTTCTCAACATATCAGGAGGCATGTGATGTTGGTTTGTCCCCTCTCTGTTGATTTTAACTGATGACTTAGTTACAGTGGTTTCTGTCAGATTTCTCCACTGTAAAGTTACTGTCTTTCTAATCAAAGGTATCTTCATACATATTTTTATTTACTTAAATTTTTTTCTAAATACAAATTTATGTGTTAAAAAGTTAAACTTTTTTGGTGGGATGGAGTTAGTGTGTGCTAAGGATTGAACCAAGGGCCTCGTCCATGCTAAGCACAAATTCTATCACTGAACAACACCCCCACCCCCAAAAGTTAATTTTTAAGAAACTAAATTGTATTCCAGTGTTACTGCTCTGTTTTACATTCCATTAGGGTTGTATGAAGGTTCTAATTTTTCCATATCCTTACCAGTGGTTGTTACATATGTCTTTTTGATCATAGCCTTTCTAGTGGTTGTGAAGTAGTACCTCATTGTGGTTGTTCAGCGCTTTCCTAATGACTAAGTATATGGAGGCTTGCAGCCGTAGCACTGTGGCATCCGATCCCGTCAGATCTCGGAAGCTAAACAAGGTCGGGCCTGGTTAATACCTGGATGGGAGACCACTTGGGAACACCAGGTGCTGTAGGCTTGGGAGATGGACTTAGTAACCCACTCCCCAAAATCAGTCCACCATCGAAAACCCTATGAATAGCAGAGAAGCACTGATAGCAGTGTTTCACCTGTTGTATCTAGGATCGCTATGAGTCAGATACCGACTGGACATCACCTAATAACAACAAGAAGTATATTGAACATTTTTCACATGCTTATTAAGCCATTTGTATATCTTTTTTGTGAAATGTTTATTAAAATATTTTGCCCATTTTAAAAATACAATATTATTTACTTGAGTTGCAAGAGAGTTTTTTTTTATATATTCTAGAAAACAAGCACTTTAAAACATATAGTATTTGCAGTACCAGGCATGGTGGTGCACACCTGTAAACCCAGAACTTGGGAATCTGAGGTCGGAGGATCAAGGTGTTCAAGGCCAGCCTAGGCTATAAAGTTAGATCCTGTGTCAAAAAACAAAACAAACAAACAAAATATATATGGTTGTTGTTAGGTGCGTCCAGTTGGGTCTGACTCATAGCGATCCTATCTACACAGAATGAAACACTCCCCAACACTGCCATGCCTGGCTATTCATAGGGTTTGTGATGGCTGATTGTTTCAAAAGTGGGTTGCCAGTCCTCCTTCTGTTTTTACAGTACTGGGGATCAAACCCAGGGGCTCAGAGAGAGCAGAGCAAGCACTCTACCAACCAACATATCTATATCTATATCTACATCTATATCTATATCTATCTATATCTATATCTCCCTACCAGTAGCTTTTTTGTTTTTGTTTTTGATCAGGGTCTTGCTATGCTACCCAGGTTGGCCTCCATGTGCTCGACTCAACCAGTCCTCCTAAGGATGGTTTGTGCCTAAGGTACACACCACCACCACACCTGGCATGTCTCTTTGTTTTGTTTTAATAATTTTTTTTAGTTAGTATACAAATTAGTAGGTTTTATCATGATACTTACGTCTTATATTTTGTTAATGGTGCTTTCAAATTACAAAAGTTTTATTTTATTTTATTTTATTTATTTATTTTTTTTTTGGCGGTACTGAGGGTTGAACTCAGGGCCTTGCACTTGCATGCTTTGCAAGTGCTGGACCACTGAACTGCACCCTCAGACCATTTTTTTACTTTTTTGAGACAAGGTCTTGCTGAATTACACAGACTGCCTCTGGTCTTGAACTTGCGATCCTCCTGCCTCTACCTCCCAAATTGCTGGGATTACAGGCGTGTGCCACCACACCCGGCTTTAAAAGTTTTAAAGTTTAAGCCAGGTTCAGTGGTGCACACCTGTAATCCCAGCAACTCAAGAGGCAGAGCCAGAAGGGTTGCAAGTTCAAGGCCAGAGGCAGCCTGTATAATTTAGTGAGACCCTAACTCAAAATAAAAAATAAAAATTGGCTTAGGGCGCAGCCCAGTGGTAGAGCACTTGCAAAGTATGTGCAAGGTCCTGGGTTCAACCCCTGATTACCACAAAGTTTTAAAATTTAAGTACAATATATCAATTACTATTGTTTTGTGGATTATAACTTAGATATTATATCTAGGACCTCTTTGCCTAACCCAAGGTCATAAAGATTGTTTATGTTTTCTTTTAAAAGTTTTAATTAGGGCAAGTGTGGTGGCACACACCTGTAATCCCATCATTTGGGGGGCTGAGGCAGGAGGATCAACACGAGTTCGAGGCCAGCCTGGGCTACACAGCAAGACCCTGTCTCAAAAAAACAAAAACAAAACAAAACAAAACAAATTTTAATTAGCTTTTAAATTTAGGCTTATGTTCCATTTTGTGTTAACTTTTGTGTATGGTCTGAAGTAAGGGTCTGCATTAATCTTTTTGTATGAGACTATTCCATTACCCCACTACCATTTGTTCAGAGGGGCTGGGATTTAGCTCAGTTGGTAGAGGGCTGCGCTGCAGTCTCTGAGGTCCCGAGTTCAATTCCCAGCACCACAAAAATGGGAGAAGGGCCTGGCAATCCACTCCCAAGGCAATCCCGAAACAGTCAGCCATTGAAAACCCTATGAGGGTCGATATGAGTCGGATACTGATTTGATGGCACCTAACAACAACAACAAAAGCAATTTGCTCAGAAGGTTCTTTTTTCTCCATTAAACTGTGTTGCAACTTTTACTGAAAAAAATCAGTTGATCAAAAATGAAAGTTTATTTCTGAGCTTGCAGTTGTGCATTGAGCTATATGGCTGTCTTTATTTTAGTAACATAGTATTAATTATTGTTGCTTTACAGTTATAGTTTGAGATCTTAAAGTCTGAGTCCTCCAACTTTGTTCCTTTTAACAATTGTTTGAGTATTCCTTTGCATTCTCCACACAAATTTGAGGCCAGGCTATATAAATCTCTGTAAATATACCTGCTGGGATTTTGTTGAATCAATTTAAAGAGAATTGGTATCTTAATCCTGAGTCTTCCATTCCAACAACCTGGAATGGTAATACTTGTTGTTGTTTGTTTGTGTGAGATAGGGTCTCTCTATGTAGCCTAAACTGGCCTGGAACTTGAGATCCTCTTGCCTCAGTCTCTTGAGTGCTGGGATGATAGGCAGGAGCCACCATGCTTGGCATGAATTAATTTTGAAGAAGTAGGTCATAAACTTTTTCCCTTCAACTTCTCTTTTGGTTATATACAGGTGTTTGTCTACAGGATTTAAGCAACTACACCCTAGATGCTGAATGAGAGACTTTTTTTTTTTTCTTTTTTCTTTTCTAGTTTTTTGAGACAGGGCCTCACTATGTAGCCCAGAATGGCTTTGAATGTGCAATCCTAGTTCTGCCTCCCAGATGCTGGGATTATAGGTGTCTGTATAGGAGTTTGAGGCCAGTTTGAGGGAGATGGGTGTTTTGTTGTTTGTTTTTGAGACAGGTCTTGCTCAATCCTCCTGCCTCAGCTTTCCAAGTGCTCAAATTACAGGCATGTGCTACCACCCCAGTTTCTGAGGTAGTCTTTTTTACAGTACTGGGGGTTGAATCCAGGGCCTTGTGCTTCCATGCTTTGCAAGTGCTGGACCACTGAGCTGTCGCCTCCAGTCCATTTATTTACTTTTTGAGACAGGGTCTCGCTAAATTACGCAGACTGCCTCTGGTCTCGAATTTGCCATCCTCCTGGCTCCACCTCCCGAGCCGCTGGGATTACAGGGGTGCACCACCCGCAACTGCCTCCTCATTCAAGTTAAGACTCCCTCAGAGTTAAGACTCCCTCAGAGCCGGCACAGAGCCGGCACAGTGGCGCACGCCTGTAATCCCTGAGACTCAGGAGGTTGAGGCAGTAGGATGACCAGAGGTAGTCTGCACAATTTACCGAGACCCTGTCTCAAAAAGTAAAAAAATGGGCTGGACGCTGCAGCTCAGCGGTCCAGCACTTGCAAAACATGCAAGCGCGAGGCCCTCAGTTCAACCTCCAGTACTGCAAAAATAAACAAACAAACAAACAAATAAATAAATAAAAATAAAAAAATTTGGTTGAGGCTCTTAGCTCCTTTGAATTCCAATAAAGAGCCATTCAGATTCTTCAGTTCCTTCCACAAGCTAAATTATGTTCCAGCTTGAATTTACTCAGTAAACTTTTTTTCTCTATTCTGTTTTTCCTGTGTCCTTGCTTATCTTTGTATCCTGAGTTTCTAGCATGGCAACTGCCATATAACACCTGCTCAAAATATGTTGGTTTAAATAAAATTACAAACATAAATGTGGGAGGCATTCTGTGGGTTTCAAACTAGCAATGTAGCAGCACACTTTAGTTATAAACTGGACAGTCAGCCTTCTTATTAACTAGTCAGATTGGGTGCTTCAATTAATCCATTCTTGTTGTTTGTTGTTAGGTGCCGTAGAGTCGCATCCGACTCATAGCGACCCCCATAGCGTTTTCAATGGCAGATTGTCTTGGAATTGCCTTGGGAGTGGTTAGTCATGCTTAACTTAGAGAAGGATGGTATAAAGATTTATGGGCTAGAAATAATGGGGACAGCTGGAGTTTAAGTGGGCCAATGCACAGGTGAATTTCAGAAACAGAAGGGCAGCATTAACAGAAACATCTCCAATTACTGATTGCTTTGTGCTGGGTCTGTATCAGCAATTAGTTTCCTATCATATGGGATAGTCCCTTGGTGCTCACTGTGTAGCATGGCCCCTGATTTGCTAAGACATCTGTCTTCTAGAGAGCATAACACACCTCTGCCATTCTGTCTGGTAATTGTACCAATAATCAAGTCCTAAAACAAACTGATTTTTTTTCCAGTTCAACGTACAGGAGAAAAGAGTTAATGAGCCTAGAAATTAAGGTTCCTATTTAGGGTTCACATTATATGTAAGCATTGCACAATCATATCCCTAGAGAGGTACAGACACTTTAAAAACAACTCTATGTTTTAGCATATTGGCCAAAGTCCACTGGCTGGACTTTGTTCAATCAGCACAAAGATAAGGTAAAGGTGTGTGTGTATTTTAAACATCTTAATGTGGGCCTACATGTGATAACTTGAATTTTGCAGTGCCAAGTATTAGCAGTATTAGCAACCACATACAAATCACATCATCACATTTTTTAAATAAGTGATTTTTTAAAAAAAAACAATCTCACGGTAGAACATGTATTTAAAGTAAAGCTATCCCTATCCACCTGTGCATGGCTTTTCCCCTTTGTACATATAATTTCCTCAAAGTCTTAAATATTCTCTGTTCTTGATAACGCACTGTACTCATAAAACTCTTAATCACATAGTACACGCTTGTTAGAGTTGGTTTGGTGGAGGGTTTCAGCTTCAGTAATCTAAAATGTATTTCCATTTTCAGAGTTGTCTATTGGTATAATTGGTATCTGACTAATAGCTATTAGTTAGACTTTATAAATAGTCACTTATCTCATTTTGTTTTGAGTAGATTTCTCTTTACCTTGGCACTACTGACATTTTGCACTGGATAATTTTTTGCCGGGGGCATCCTCATCCTGCGCCTTATAGGATAGTTAGTAGCATCCCCAGCCTCTACTAGATGCCAATGACACCCCCTTTCAGTTGTGACAAACAACAATGTCTTTGGATGTTTCCAAGTGTTTCCTGGTGGGTAAAATTACCCCTGATTAGCTGGGTGCTATGGCACACGCCTGTAATCCCAGCAAGTCCAGAGGCTGAGGTAGGAGGATCACAAATTCGAGGCCAGAGGCAGCCTAGTGAGATCCTGTCTCAAAATAAAAATAAAAAGGGGGTTAGGAGAGCACAGCTCAGTGGTGGAGCATTTGCCTAGCATGTATGAGACCCTGGGTTCAACCCCCTGGTACTGAAAAAAAAATGACCCATATTTGAGAACACTAGTGTGTGTGTGTGTGTGTGTGTGTGTGTGTGTGTGTGTGTGTGTGTGTGTGTGTGTATGTGTGCTTGGGGGTTAAGCCCATGGCCTCCCACATACTTTGCAAGTGTTCTACCACTGGGTTCCACCCCCAGCCCATTTTTTATTTTTTATCTTGAGATATGGTCTCACTAAATTACCTTGAACTTGCCTCTGCCTCCCGAGTCACTGGGATTAAAGGCATATGCCATCACTAAGTCTTACTTGATAGGCTGGTATCACTTGTTACAATACATTTGTGTGTAGAGGGGTTGTTTGGTTGTTTTTTAATCTTTTATTTTATTTTTTCATACTGATGGGCGGAACCCCAGGGCCTCATGCATAGTAGGCAAGTGCTTAACCACTGAGTTGCCCCCACAGTGCTTTTTAAATTTTTTGAGGCAGGGTCTAGTTAAGTTGTGCGGGTTGCTTCTGGCCTCCAACTCTCCATCCTCCTATCTCTGCCTCCTGAGTTGCTGAGATTATAGGTGTGTCCCATGGCACTGGCTTAGATTTTTTTTTTTTTTCTGGATTTTTTTTTTCTTGCTATGTAGCTCCAGCTGGCCTAGAACTCATGATCCTCCTGCTTCAGCTTCTCAAACGCTGGGATCACAGTTGTGTGTCACCGTGTCTGGCTGTTACAATGCATTTGAAACCCAAGGATGGAATAAGGAAAAGCTTATTCAAAGTAGAATCACAAGATGTGAATGAGTCTTTTGGGCTGCTATCCTATAGAAGAAAACCAGCCATAGTATAAATTCATTCAACATGTAAGTAAAATTAACTCCTTCGGGTCATTTTCAGTAAAATCTAGAATGGAAGTAGCAGTACCTGCATTTTCTGCATAAGAGAATAATAAAAAAATCAGTTTCAAGTGCCTCTGTTTATTAAATAATCATACACCCATACCATAATTATCAATATTGTGTTAGTAGTAAGTCAGGATCATCACTTTGTTTTTTGCAACACTCTGGGGTTGAACCTGGAGCCTAGTGCAAGATAGCCAAGTGTTCTACTACTGAACTCCATCCTTAGCCCCTTAAAAAAATTTTTTTTTGAGACAGAGTTTTGCTAAATTGCACAGGCTACTTCTGGCTTCGATCTTGTGAACCTCCCACCTCTACCTCCGAGTCATGGGGATTACAGGCATACACCAGAGTGATAGGCAGGATGATCAATTTAAACATTGATTCTCATTGTGGGTAGTTAATGGGTCTGGGCTGAATTTCTAAGGCCACCCTTTGGAAGTTACTTTTCACATAAAAATCTCATAATGATTATTGTTGCCATTTTTTTCCTTATGAAGTTAAAAGAGATGAAAAAATCCAGTTGATTGATTCAAAGTCATACCTTGTCATAGCTTTCTCATGGGGGCACTGTGTCTTGACTTATTTACTCAATTAGAGAACTGACTAAGAACTGACTCAGGAAGTAGATCCAGGTTGGTCCAAATGGGGCAAATATGGTACAAAGAAGCCAAAACATCTGTGTGAACAAGTGTATGTTTGGGCTGCTGTCTTGTATGTTTATCATTGATCCCATTCATTCCTGATGGCTCATATATAGGACATGAGTGATTTTCCAAAAGAATTTTTGCTGCTCTTTGACAAAACACCTTATTAAGACATCTAAGATCTAAAGAGGGCTGGGATTTAGCTCAGGGGGTAGAGTGCTGCACTGCAGTCTCTGAGGCCCCGAGTTCAATTCCCAGCACCGCAAAAATGGGAGAAGGGCCTGGCAATCCACTCCCAAGGCAATCCCGAAGCACTCAGCCATTGAAAACCCTATGAGGGTCACTATGAGTTGGATACCGACTTGACGGCACCTAACAACAAATAACAACAAAGATTAGTGATTGGATACAAATCCTAATATATCATTTTGACATGGTAAAAAGTCTCTCCATGTGAATGACTCATCATGGTTAACTGTTCATCTAGTCATTGCACTGCACTGTTATACATTTATAAGACCAAAAGACATGGAAGAAGCCTACCACCTTGGACCAGTCTGAAACTATTACTGTGACAAGAAATTGTATTAGCTGTTTCTATGTTGTTTCCTGTGTACCATGAGCATTCAAATATTGACTGATACAGATTTGTGATTTAACTTCTGAGGCTGGGATATAGCTCAGTGGTAGAGCACTTGCCTAGCATGCATAAAGCCTGGGTTTGATCCCCAGCACTGCAACAAATAGACAACAACAACAAAAGACTAACTTCTGAGAACAACAGCTACCCTTGTTTTAATTGGCTAAGTATTTTAAGCAGTTTCCTCTGAATGTGCCCTAGAAATTATGCTCAATTCCTTTGTGACTTAGGAGGAAAAATCCAGCCTCTACTTAGGGTGTGCAAGCATCATAATGACAGTGTGAGTATAGCCTGCTGCCTCCACGAATCCATTATGTATGTGGCAACTGGGTGACACCCACAAGACAACCTCAGAGTGTGAAGCCTGAGCTCCCTTCATCTAGGCCTATGAATTGAAGGACACAAAACGGTGGAGTCCCCACAGAGACACCCTGGGTCCTAAGTCCTCATATTTGGTGTTTTAATTTTACAAAGTATTTTTAAAAGATCTTATTTTCTGATACCATCTTAGAAACACATTCAAACCACTGCTTAGAAAGGAGCTGACATTTACCATATACCTCAGATCCATGTTTATATCATCTAAACTGCTCAGATATACAATGAAAGGATAGAGATCAAAGTTCATTACTTGCTACGAGTCTGAGTTATAATAAACAGATAGATAAAGAACTCAAGGAGGAAAGCCGGTCACGGTGGGGCATGCCTGCTATCCCAGCAACTAGGGAGGCAGAGGCAGGAGAATCCCCAAGTTCGAGACCAGAGGCAGTCTGCATAATTTAGTGAAAGCCTGTCTCAAAAAATAAAAAAAAAAATGTACTGGGGGTGCAGCTCAGTGGTCCAGCACTTGCAAAGCATGCAAACGCCAGGCTCTGGGTTCAACCCCCAGTACTGAGAAAAAAAAAAAAAAAAAAAAAAAAAAAAAAAAAAAAAAAAAAAAAGGACCTCAAGGAGAAGGAAGAAGCTTTATTAGCGTATGACCACCTCTGTGAGACTAGTCAGCTAGTCTCAATTCCTGAGACATTCCCACTCAGACATAGTACAAAGCAACCATGACAACTAATTTTGGAGCAAGTACTTTATTAATATTGTTCTCTAGCTAGAGTCCAGTAAAACAAGTATTTAAAGAAACCATTTATGAAGCTCTCCATAAAATTACATTAAATGCTGACCATCTTGTTGGGGCTTAGAAATCCAGTTCCATCTTGAAATACAGTACTGCATTCTGATTTTTAATAGCAAAGAAGTAATCTTATTTCACAATTTTATTTAATTATAAATTTTTATTACTTTTTAATCCATAACTTAACTGATAAGCTTAAGAAATTTAGTTTTAGGGGAGGAGTTTTTCTTTTTTTCTTTTAATCTCCCTTTATTAGTAAATGATGGTGGGGTACAGAGTAATACAGCATTGACTTTTTCCATTATGCATCCATTACATCACTTCTGGCAACACTTTCATCAACCCACGAGGTTTATGGAGCCTTATGCTAAGATGTAGTAAAACTCAAATGCATATTTGGGTTATTTGCTATTTTTCCAATATACTCATGACACTGTGTTGTTTACCTTGAGATTATCCTCTCCCCCTTAATCCCTCTCCATTGACTCTGGGGGAGGAGTCTTTCTTATTTAGTGCCTTAAGTGCCTCTAGGCTTCCCAACCTTTTTCATGTTCTGGAACTTCTACAAAATGTTGGTATTTATGCATTTGTATGTGGCCGGAAGTGACCAGTCCAAGAACTGGCTTCCTTGAGGGCAGCATTTCTCAGTACTCTGGATGCAAAGTTGTAACTACCTTCCAGCTGTATGCTCCGGCAGCAAACTTGTGTTAAAAGCTGCAGGTCCATTGGGCAGAAGCCCTTGTGAGAGCAGCATGAGCACCAAGAGTCAAAATTGGTTTCAAAAAACTTTTTTGGAGAGTTAATGCAGTTTTCTTCTTTATTTCTTCTAAAGATCCTGCCTAATCTGTTCTGTAATGTGAGCCTTGTTTTAATAGCAAGTTGGAACTTGGATATTGTGGGGTGCTGTGCACATGTATCCTTTTAATGCAAAGTGATGACATGAATTAATGCCTTTAAAAAATATTGCTGAGAGCCTAAGCTCTTCAAATGTACAGAAGCTTAAATACACTTGATAATCATCATTTTTGGCAGACTAGGAGATTTCCTGAAAACTTAGCTAAAATACCACCTTGAAGAGTAAACACCTTTCAGCTGGGTGCTGTGGTGCATGCCTGTAATCCCAGTGATTTGGGAGGCTGAGGATCAAGAGTTCAAGGCCAGAGGCAGCCTGCACAATTTAGCAAGACCTTACCTCAAAATAAAAAACAGGGGGCTTGGGGTGCAGCTCAGCGGTAGACTATTTGCTTAGTATGTGTAAGACCCTGGGTTCAACATACCAGTACTGGGGAAAAAAAAGAAAAGACCTTTCACTGGGATGGTTTTGTTGATTAGTTTGAATTCTATTAATAGTATGAAATCTGCAGTGACTCTGTCCTCAGGTCTAGACAAACACAATATTTTTTTTCCACTCAGCTCTGGCATCCTTCCTGGCCACACTGATAAAGTGTTCAGGGAAAATGCAATGTATTTATGTTTTTTCAAAATGCCAGTGCCCTATTAACTTAAGTGGTGGCTGAAAATATGCAATCTCATGGAAGGCATTTTATGGCCGTAAATCTGCATTAGCATGGCAATCTTTTCTACCTCAGCCATGCCAATTCTGCCCTGAAAATACCATTAAAATTCTCCTTCATTAAAATTCTGATTCCATTAAAGTTTAATTTCATTAAATTTAAATTCCATTAAAATTCTCTTTTTAGCCATTATGGCCATTGGATTTGGGTGAGTTTATAAGAGTAAAGATTCCTAAATGGAGATGCTGAAGAATGAAGACACAGGATTGTTCTGCTTTTAATAGTTAATGTTGTGGATGAGACTGGCTTGCATTTTACTACCCAAATCAAACTTAAGAAATTTTTTTTTTAGTTGGTCTTCAGTAAGTAAAAATAAAAACTCTTCACAAATCAAGTTTACTTAGTCAATAGCCTAAAATGAATTTTTAATTTTTCTTGCTCACATGATTTCTTTTTCTTTCTCTGAGTTCTCTCAATTGAACCTTTATATAACAAGAAAAAAAAAAAAAAGAAAAAGGAAAACACTAACTGTTTCTTCTCATGCCCAATAAAAAAACAGGAAAAAAGAAAACAGTGATTATGTACAGATACACATAATAAAATGTAGGAGAAAAAGAATATATAGGTTAAAACCATTGTATTAAACATTCACTTTTGTGTTTTCAGGTGAATTTCATTCAGTCCAGAATAGTCACAGAGAAAAAGATGAGTAAGCTGGGTTTCAGACTCTCACAAGTGACACTCCAAATTGTGCCGGGAGTGCCAGAAATACAAGGTATGGAAAGTGTTCCTTCAGTTCATGGAGCCTCAGCTGGCTCAGCACTAAGGCCCTGGTCTCCCCCCAGGCTAGCCCCAGCTCAGGTCTTCAGTCTGAGGTAGAAGTGCTGTAGTGACTGCCAGGTGAGCAAGAGACAGGTGAGCAGTAAGCACTCTCCCAAGAATTGTCTTTATTGTGTGGTAACAAGTTTCACAATCATGCTGATTATCCGGGAGCCTCGAGGACAGGTACACAGGTCTATGCTTGGGTTTTTGATTTTATCCTGGAGGAGTTGGTCAAGTTCACAACGAAGTTCCTTTACTAATTCAGCCACCTACAATGAAAGCTGCAATATAAGCACTGCTGGGAGCAACAGGGGAGGATAGGTTAGCAGAGGGAAATTCCCCAATTACAATGATCATTATTAGGATTTGTTTGTTTGTTTGTTTGTTTAATGGTACTTGAGGGCTAAACCCAGGGCTTCATTCATACTTTACAAGTGCTCCAGACTGGGATGCACCTCTAACCCATTATTTTAAGAAAATTTTTATTCTGAGACAGGGTCTTGCTAAATTACATAGGTCGCCTCTGGTCTGTGATCCTCCTACCTCAGCCTCCCAAGTTGCTGGGATTACAGGTGTGTACCACCACACCTGGATTATTACTAAGATTTCTTATGTTAATTTTAACACCATTAGGAGGCAAACAATCTAAACACATTTTCGTTCTGTAACATACTAAATGAGGTCCATTATAAAAAGGTTCCTCTATCATACTTCATTTAAGAAAAGTTTAATCCTAGAAGTATGGCTCTTATTGAGTATTCTCCATATTAAAGTTTGGTTGACTTTCACACTTTGGCCCAAGAAAAGCAGAAAAGGGATAATTTAAAATGGTGGCTACAAACCAGGTGTGGTGGCACATGCCTGTAACCCCAGCACGGGAGGGAGGCAGAGGTAGGAGGATCTCCAGTTTGAGTCCAGCCTGGACTATACAGTGAGACTTTGTCTAAAAACAAACAAACAAACAAACAAACAAACAAAAAAGTGCCAGGCGTGGTGGTGCACGCCTGTAATCCCAGTGGCTCGGGAGGCAGAGGTGGGAGGATCGAAAGTTTGAGACCAGAGGCAGTCTGCATAACTTAGTGAGACCCTGTCTCAAAAAGTAAAAAAAAAGATGGGCTGGGGACACAGCTCAGTGGTCCAGCACTTGCAAAGCATGCAGGCGCAAGGCCCTGAGTTCAACCCCCAGTACCCCCCCCACACACACAAAAGACAAACTAAAAAAAAACCTCTTTAGTTTTGATATACACTGCTTTTACGACATTTTGTAGATGAACTGTAGATGTCTTCTTCATCGGTTTTGCCCAGTCCCACTGTGCAGCAACTGTGCCATGAGGACCCTGCCCTCATTCACCAGGTTCATATTGTGAATCTAGCCAGAGTGAATGGCTCAGGTACTCCAGACCTTTAAGTCCAGGACATCCATTTAGCCACAGGAACCGGTTTAGGAAGGGAACTCTGATGGAACTTCTAGGCAAGATTTGTCTCCTCTTCTGCATGGCATGTGTCACAGACGCGAAACCAGAAGCCACTAGAGCCATCCTGCTACCATAAGGACTACCAGGCTTTTGTCCTCAGTGAGCTGCTGAATCAAACTAACCTTGCTTGGCCCTCTTGATCTATACTATCCAATAGGGCAGCCACTAGTCACATGTGGTTTATCTAAGGACCACATGAAATGTAGGGGGACCAAACTGAGAGGTGCTGAGAATGTAAAATACATACCAGACTTTGAAGATTTACTATGAAAAGAGAATGTAAAATATCTCAATATTTTTATATTGATTACAAGTTGAAATTAAAACACATTGGATGTATTGCCGTGAGGTGCCGTTGAGTTGGAGCTGATTCATAGCAACGCTAAGTGTAGCAGAACAAAGCACTAACCAGCACTGTGCTATGCACACAATCTTTTATGTTTGAGCCCATTGTTGCATTCACTATGTTTCTTTTCATTTTGAGTTGTGCCACACTGGCAAAAGGAGGTCCCAGGGGCTTTACTCCATTTCCATCACTAAGCTTGACTCTACTTTGCGGAGACAACTCTTCCCCAGTCACTTCTTGAATGCCTTCTGGCCCGGGGGCCTCATTTTCTGGGATTTTATTTAACAGGGCTTCTTGGCAATCCATGGGGTTTTCCATGGCTAATTGCTTTGGGCTGCAGGGTCCTCCTTCCTAGTCTGTCTTAGTCTGGAAGCTCAGATGAAACCTGTCCACCATGGGTGGCCCTGGTGGCACCTGAGATACTGGTGGCACAGCTTTCAGCATCACAGCAACACCACAAGCCTCCACATGACAAGCTGACAGACATGTGGGGAACTGGATCTATTAAGCTAAATAAAATATATTAAGAGTGATTTCATCTTTTTAAAAAAACTACGGTGCTGAGTGGGCTGGGATTTGGCTCAGTGGGTAGAGCGCTGCGCTGCAGTCTCTGAGGTCTCAAGTTCAATTCCCAGCACCACAAAAAATGGGAGAAGGGCCTGGCAATCCACTCCTAAGGCAATCCCGAAGCACTCAGCCATTGAAAACCCTATGAGGGTCGCTATGAGTCGGATACCGACTCGACGGCACCTAACAACAACAACAACATGGTGCTGAGTATTGAATCAGGAGCCTTGTATATACTCAGTGCATGCCATACTACTGAACTACATCCCCAACCCCTCTTTTTACTTTAAAAATAATAGCTATGAACCAATTAAAATCTAACAGTTGCAAATGCTAAAGTAAATTTTTATAATTTAACATTTCTGAAATGTTTTCCACAGACTCCATGTAGCAAATAATTGGGACCTGATAACAAAAGCACAGAAATTTTTTTCAAACTTATTTATTTTTTTGTGGTGCTGGGTATTGATTGACCTCAGGGGCTACCATGTACCTGGAGCCTCACACATACTTTGCAAGCTCTCTATCACTGAGCTACACCCTCAACTTTTTTTTTTTTTTTCTTTTTTTAAATCTTGAGACAAGACTTCGCTAAGTTACATGGGCTATCTTTGGCCTTGAACTTGCAATCTCCTTGCCCCTGCCTCTTGAGTCTTTGGGATTACAGGCATGGGCCACCGAACAGCTTTTCTTTCTTTTTAAAATGGTAATAGTGGTATCAGCGTGATTTTTATTTATTTAGTTTTGCTTCTTTGTAGAACAACAGAGAAGGTCTAACACCCTCACCTTACACTCATTCCAACCCATCCCAGGGTTCCCTGCCCTGTATGCCTCCTGGAATTCTAATTAGGGTTCCACCCCTGCCTCCCTTCAGCCTCACTCCTTCCTGATGTCCTGTCGCAAACCCATCATTTACCCTTAATTAGGTCTGATGTCCTTGATCCCTAAAGGAATTCTCCACACTTCATATTATCAAAGCCTCTCATGGCCTGAGCCTCAAGACCAATTATCTTTTTACCTGATGCGAAGCAGCTACAAAACGGATCCAACCATCATCCAAGGAGACAACGAACTCCCCTCTCTGAAGCTGCACATTCACCTGGCCTCCTCCAAACAAGACCAGGGGGTACACAGACACCATGCTGCAGTCTCGGATGAATACCCGACTGGTTTTGATCTTCTCGTGGTACAACAGGTAGGGGCTGTCAAAGTGTCTGACCTGTAAACATAAAAGCCTAAGATGACAACAGTGATGTCACTGGTAACATAAAGGGAATCTCACCAAGCTGTGGTCTTAAATACCACTTGTCAGTTAAGGACTTCTAATTACCTTTCCTCTCAACTCCAGGTTTTTACCAGCACCTACCTACTTGCCATCTCCATTTGGACTTGTAGTAAGCATCTCCAACTTCATGTTCAGGGCTGAGGATATAGCTCAGTGGTACAATGCCTGCTTAGTATGTGCAAGGCCCTGGGGTTCAATCCCTAGCACTTCAAAAACCAAAACAACCACAACAACAACAAAAAAAAATGTGTTCTAAAGGAAGATTTTAAAATTAAATTTATTTTTATCTGATAAGAACAAAAATTGTGCATCCTTATGAGGTATCATGCAGTGTTTCAATACATGGATACGTTATGTAGTATTTAAATTCCACAGGAATTCTTGATTCTTCCCTCTTACAGTGCTCCCTATCTCAGAAGACGACAATCTCATTCTCCCAGTTGCTCAAGCCTCCAATTTAGGAGTCATCCTTGGGTGCTCTTTTCTCCTCACTCCATGTGTATCATCACCAAGCCCTGTCATGTCTATTTCTAAATACATAACGAACTGACATAGTCACCCTACCTGTCCAGCTACCACTTTAATACAAACCACCAGCATTTCACACAGAACACAGGTTTCCTCACGCTCACAGTTTCTACTTTTGTACTTTATAGTCTCTTTTTTTCACATAGCAGCCACAGTGATCTCTTATTTTATTTTATTTTATTTTTGTGTTACTGGGGGTTGAACCCAGGGCCTCGTGCTTGCATGCTTTGCAACTGCTATACCCCTGAGCTGTACTCCCTGCCCATTTTTTTACTTTTTGAGACAGGGTCTCATTAAATTATGCAGACTGCCTCTGGTCTCGAACTTATGATCCTCCTGCCTATGCCTCCCGAGTCACTGGGATTACAGGCATTCACCATTGTACCCGGCACTGATCTCTTATTTTATTTTACTTTCTTGAGACAAGATCTCAGTGTAGCCCAGGATGGCCTTGAACTTGCATGGAACCTTCTGCCTCAGCCTCCAGAGTGCTGGCATTACAGTCATGTGCTACCATGCCTAACTCACAGTGATCTTTTAAATATATAAATTCAATTATGGCTCCAAACCCTCCAATGGTTTCCTAAGGGAAAAAATCTAAAATCCTTACCATCGCCTATAAAGTCCTATATAACTGGACCCTGGCCTGTTTGTCCTGAAGCTTCTCTCATACCCTCACCCCTGATCCGCCATGACACTCTGCTTCTATTATAAGTCGCCTTCTGCATATCCTGGAACACCCCAAATATGTTCTTACCTTATGATCTTGGCATTTGTTTCTTCTGCTGGAATGTTCTCTCCTTAGATATCTGCATGGCTTGCTCTTCACTTCATTTAGTATCTGCTTAATTGTTTTCTCCTTAAGAGTTCTCCCTGGACCATGTATATAAAGCACCCCTCTCCTGTCATCCTCAATGCACCCCTCTCCTGTCATCCTCAATCTCTTTACCTACTTTATTTTTTTCAGATCATTTGCCACTAACTTCGGAAGATGGGTCTACTTACTTCCTCCCTGCCTCCTCTACTAATAAACACATAATCTCCTTGGGTGCAGAGACGTTTTTTATCCACTATCCTTCACGGCCTATGACAGTGCCTGGCAGTGAGCGCTGGTGGATAATGAATAGATGCATGAATGATTATGCTTCTTTTGGGGCTAAGAAGAGGAGTGGAGCTAACTTAGGGTGCTGGCTCCTTTGAGAACACACATAGCTGAGAAGGGAGGATGACCTCCTGGCTCTCAGACTCCTCTGAGCTTAAGGAGCTCATTCTCCTGCTTTTCTGCCACTGTAGTTCCAGGTGGTTGACCAGTACTGACATTTCAACCTCACGCTTGCTCTTAGTCTTCCTTCCTTTTACTCTCCTTCATCTTTCCTGAAAGCTTCATGGAGCATCTACTTTCGGCTATGCACCATACTAGACACTGAGGATATGAAACTGAATAAATTCAATTCCTATCTTCAGGGATTTCATGATCCCATGAGAAAAATATACCATAAACTAATGTGGTAAGTTCAACAATGGACAAATGCACACTATGTGATGGTGGAATGTGGAAGCAAGGAGCAATTTAGAGGAAAGGGGACACTGAGGAAATTATTACTGTTATTATTATTACTTTTTTTTTCCCCTACAGTGTTAGGGATTGAATGGAGGGCCTTGTGCGTGCCAGGCAAGCACTTTACCACTGAGCTACATCCTCAGCCAGAAAGTAATTCTTAATGGAAGCATGAAGGGTAAGTAGGAGCTTGCTGGGGAATGAGAATGTCATTCTAGCACAGAGAACACCATGTCTTGTGTCATGGCATCAAGGAGCACTGTTTGTAGTCTGGTATTGCTGGTGTGCATGGTGTGATAGAGGGACAGGGTTGTTGGGGATATGGTTTAGGAAGGAGTAAGAAGTGAAGTGTCAGATGACAGTTTGTGGTACACAAAGGGACTGACATAGTCAAATGTATATTTCATAAAGATAATCCTGGCAGCAGTGATGTAGAAGGTTGGAAAGAGCAGTAGAAGCAAGAGTATTATAGTACTCTATGCAAGGGACAGATGTTTGGAGTTTGAACTGAGGAAGCAGTAGTGGGAAGAAAATGAGTAGATAAATCATAGAGATGTCAAGAAGGTGGCACTGCCCAGACGTGGTGACCAACTTTATTACAGCAGGAGTCTATGTGACTTCAGGGCTCTGATTTTGATGGCGCCATTTACCAAGACAGGGGACACAGAAAGAGGAGAGTGAATAGGGAGATAATGAGTTGGATTTCTCAGCTTTGGGTTTGAGGTGACAGGAAGATATCAGCTCATGTTTTCCAGCAGAGATCTGGAAAACCCCAGCTCCGGACAGATAGACTTTGGGGTCAGGGTCAGGATATAGATGGCAGCTGGAATCATGCTGTTGCACCTTTGGCGAGTCAAGGAGTGTACACATACTACATTGAAAAAAGAAAAGCCAAAGGACAGAGCCACTGTTTCAGAGCAGAGGAAGAGAAGCTGGTAAAGGAGATAGAGAATGATTGGAGAGAGAGAAGAAAGTGATAAATTAGAAGCCAAAAGAACATCAAGAATCATTTCAGGAGAAATAGAGGTTAGCAATGCCATTGCCATAGGAGAGGCAAGTCTGAGCAGGACCAAGAGATACCCACTGGATCTGGCAATGAGGAAGCTACCTGTGACCCTGATGAGTTTAGCTGGTGGGGAGGAGGCAGAAAGTTCACAGCAAGCTGAAGGAAGGGTGGTGGTGTTTGTTGTTTTTAGGTGCCATTGAGTCAGGTCCAACTCATAGCCACCCTATGTACAACAGAACGAAACACTCCTTGACACTGTGCCATGCCCAGCACTATGTCAGTGCTTCTCTGCTATTCATAAAATTTTCAATGGCTGACTGTCTTGGGGGTGGATTGGCAGGTCCTTCTCCCTAGCCTACAGCGCCTGGTATTCCCAGGCAGTCTCCCATCTAGGGACTAACCAGGCCCACACTGCTTAGCTTCGGATATCAGGCAGGATGGGATGCCACGGTGCTATGGCTGTAGACCGAAGGAAGAGTAAGAGCTAAGAAAGAGGGAATCAGCAAAATCAGGTCAATGATGTAATTGGCTCATGACTTTTTAAGTCATCAAGTCAAAGAAACAACATCTGAAACCAGGCTGGAGCACTTTGTGTATCCAGTAGGATTTTCTCAAAATGGAAAGAATCTTTCTAGAAATAGTCTATTTGTCATTCTGATTCAGCCTTCTCCAAGTCAGAGGTACTACTGGTGACACTGCAAGCGACAGAACAGTTTGCCTGATTTATGGGACTGTGCTTCTCATCTCAAGACATGCCATACGTAAACTTATCACGAGCATACACCACCATTCTCACCTGATAGTTCACTGAGGAAGGGTGGATGTGTACATATCCATCGTTCTTGGTGACGAACTTCAACTCGGCTGATTTGGGTTGCATTTTGACAGCTCCAGCACTGGTCTTCTGAAATTTTCCTTCTGGAGTCTTCACCTGAAGAACAAATGTTTATAAAAACAGATATACAAATTTTCATCGTGGGACTTGTCCCTTGGCACAAACCAGTTTTATCTGAATAGTTTTTCTCTTTCTTTCTCTTTATTTTCCTTCCACCTTCTTTCTCTTCCTTCTTTCCTTTTTTTTTTTTTCTTTTTTCTTTTTTGAGACAGGATCTTGCTATATAGCCCAGGGTGGCCTCAAACTAGCTATGTATTGACCTTGAACTGATGATCCTCCTGCTTGGCCTCCTAAGTGCTGGGATTACAACCATGCTCTGGTGCTGAGCTATTTCTCCCCTTTCTCACTCACTTTGCTTCCTTTGGAAAATAGTATAAACATGCTTTTTTGTTTGTTCTAACTACCAAGAAGTGGTAGATACAGTAGTTCTGGTAGCAATACCACACAGCAGCCACACAGGGGAGAAACTATGTTTATATTTTGGGTCTGTACTGCTTATCAATGGCCTGAGGTTTAGCTCAGTTGGTAGAGTGCTGCTCTGAGCACTACGAGGCCGTGAGTTTAGTCCTCAGCACTGCAAAAAATGGGAGAAGGACCTGGCGGCCCACTCCCAAAATAATCCTGAAACAATCAGTCATTGAAAACCCTATGAATAGCAGAGAAGCACTGACACAGTACTGGTGATAGCACAGTGTTGGGTAATGTTTTGTTCCGTTGTAAACAGGGTCACTATGAGTTGGACCTGACTCGATGGCATGTAACAACAACAACTGGTAATCAGGTGCAGATATCCAGCTAGCCACAATGGACTAGAGATCTGAATATCAATCTGAATCCCAATATAACATATCCAAATGAATCTCTTTCAAAATACAATAACAAAATTCTATAGAGATTATGTCATTTGAAAAAATTTGTTGAGGAGATGGGCGAGGTGGCGCATGCCTGTTAATCCCAGCGACTCGGGAAGCAGAGGCAGGAGGATCGCAAGTTCAAGACCAGAGGCAGTCTATGTAATTTAGCGAGACCCTGTCTCAAAAAGTAAAAAAATGGGCTGGGGGTGCAGCTCAGTGGTACAGCACTTGCAAAGCATGCAACGGCAAGGCCCTGGGTTCAACCCCCAGTACTGCAAAAAAAAAAAAAAAAAAAAAAAAAAAGAAAGAAAAAGAAAAAATATGTTAAAAATCTTATTTTATATGCACATAAAAATTTTGTTCACATATTTTATAAAATCAATACATGTTTACTTTAAAATATAAGTATTAGGAAAAAAGCAAACAAACACCTGTAACCATAAGATTAGGAAATAACTAGGATTAGCACACCTATAATCTCAGCAACTCGGGAAGTTGATGCAGGAGGATCATGAGTTCAAGGTCAGAGGTAGCCTGCACAACTCAGCGAGACTTTGTCTCAAAATAAAACATAAAAAAGGGGAGAGGGGTGGGGGTCGGTGGTGGACTCCTTGCCTAGCATTTTAAAGCCCTGCATTCAACCCCCCAGTATTGTAGAAGGGAATACTGCAGAAAAAAAAGAGAGGAAAAAAGAGAAAGAACTAGGATTAATTGATAAACAATCACCTTATTTTTCTCTGCTATGTTTATGTTTATATAAAATAGAAAAACATAGGGATGTAATAATATAAGTAAAAAGACATACTTGTATGCATCGAAACTAAAACAGGATCTTATAGCCCACTTTTTAAACTTAATAATATTGAGAACATTTTTCCACGTTGTTCAATATTTTCCTAAAACATAATTCTCAAGGGTTATATAGAACCTCATTGCAAGGATCTATAATTTCACTGATAAATTTCCTATAATTTGTTGTCTGCTGAGTGAACATTCTAGCTGTATCATATTTTATATTAACTATTATTTCCTCATATTAATTCCTATAAATGAAACTTACATCTAGGAAGGGTGTATAAACTTTTATTCTCACCCAGAGTAAGCATGTTAATAATTATAAAAAATGTTTGCCAATTTGAAAAGTAAAAATAAGTATTTGGTTTTTAATTTGTGTTTCTTCATACTAGTAATATGGATCATTGCTTTTGTAGATGCATTATATGCTCACTAATGTACTTCAATTTTCTGTCACATATTAGATCTTTTTAATTTAGTCTTTCTTTTTGGTGAGTTCTTAAACATACATTCAGATCTTTCACTTTGCATTTTTTTTTGTTTAGCTTCCACATCATATTATTCATCACCTAATATTTCTTATACTACTACATTTTAAGTCTCTATGTGAGTTTTTCCCACATTCTTATTATTCTGAAATAATTATAGATTCATAGAAAGTTGCAATATAGTACAGAGAGTTCCTTGTGCCCACCCTGCTTCTGCCAAGGGTAACACCTTACATAAACATATTATCACATCAGAACCAGTGATGTATATCCAAGTTACTTTTTTTTGTTTTTGTGGTACTGGGGGTTGAACCCAGGGCCTTGTGCTTGCATGCTCTGCAAGTGCTGGACCACTGGGCTGCACCCTCAGCCCATTTTTTACTTTTTGAGACAGGGTCTCACTAAGTTACACAGACTGCCTCTGGTCTCGAACTTGCGATCCTCCTTCCTCCGCCTCCCGAGCCACTGGGATTACAGGCATGTGCACCATGCCTGGCTCCAAGTTACTTTTTAAAGTAAATTTTATCTGGGTACCATAGCATGTGCTGATAATTCCAGCAACTCAGGAGGCTGAGGCAGGAGGATTGTTCGAAGCCAGAGGCAGCATGAACAACTTAATGAGACCCTGTCTCAAAATAAAAAATAAAAAATGGGCTGGCATACAGCTTAGTGGTAGAGCACTTGCCTAGCAAGGCCCTGGTTCAACATCTCAGTACTGTAAAGTAAATTTCAGGTGGCTTGAAAAGCATGCAAACACTAAGCAGAAAAAAGAGCCATAAATTAATCAATCAGCAGATTTCCACTGAGCAATTAACAAAAAAGTTAAGGCCTTGAAAAATGATTGAGTATTCTGCCAAATTCAATTTTTCTTTCTAAGTTTGAAGTGGTCCCTTGTTAGAGCTGGATAATCAAAACTCAGGTTAAACTCCAAGAGCAGACTCAGGGAGAGTTCCAGAGGGCTGGCCATAAGTGGTCCCTGGCAAAGAACTGATCTATGTGATTTATTCTTCTCTAATTTTAATCCAGAGTAGAGGGCATAAGGGAAACTAGTAGAATCAAGTTTCCACCTAATATAGAAGGACAATTACATACAGATTGCCTGGAAGGAGGACACATAGGTCCACTCTAATTTCTGGAATGTAATAATAGAAAGATTTAAAAGTTACCTCATTTTATACAATAAATGTATCCTTGAATGATACATCTACACATATTGGGAGAATTAAAGGATTGGCAATGTATAGTAAATATACATAATGAATGCATATGAGCTGTGTGTATCTCTTTAAGATGATTAATGAGCACATCTTAGGTATATACCTTGGTTATAAATCAAACAAGAAATGGGAGGACTCAGGAAAAATATCCTCTTACCTGCACTACATTTGGATACAGAGCAGCACACAGCATTGCTGATATCAGCTTGGGGTTCTCAGCATTTGAGTTTGCCTGTGAGAGAAATATAGCATTAATCTTATGAGAAATTTCACCAAGAAATGTGGCTACTTCTGTCTGTGCCCTAACATTTACCATTACTCTTAAAACAAAAGAACATCTAATGTCTCTCTTGTTTATAAAAATTATTTCTAACTGAAAAATGAATCTACAATAATGACTCTAGATCTCTGCAAAGCAGTAACAATGCCAGTATTTCTGATTGTGCTGCGGCCAAGGGGCCCTCATCTGAGCCAAGATGCTACCAGTGCCATGCCCTTGAACCTCCCAAACTGTGAGCTAAGTAAATCCCCTTTCTTCATAGGTTAAAAAAACAACAAGAAAAACAATAACAAAACCAAAAATAGTGCTGCTAGGTATCAGTGGATCAGTCGTGAGAAAGATTCTGGTTTATGAGACGTCCAGAATCTCCAGGAAGTACTAATTGCTCTTAGAACAGAGGAGCATCAAGTTCATCTTGAACAAGTGCTCTTCCTATAATACAAAAGATTGTCCTTGGTTAGAAAAAGGCTGGCCCGATTTGAGAAAACATTACTGAGAAGCCTGTGCTCTCTTTTATAAAATTATCAAGAAGCAGGGTGAAATTTAAAATGAACAGCAACAAGGAACAGAAAAATTCTCCTGTTCTCATGAGTGTTAGCTGACACATTTTTGGAAAGAAAAAAATCAAGAAATGCCACTAACCCCATGCTTATACAGCTTAAGTGAAGAATGTTTACAAGTATTCCTGAGTTCATATTTTATTCATGCACCAATTAAAATGAAGTAAGAATTAACTATACATTCTTTACCTCTTCTCCTGTGGCATCTAGGACACCATCTCCCCCTTGGGCCCTTTTCTCAATTTCCCTTGCTCTGAGTCCTTCCTTTACAAACCCTATATCTGATAACAGTTCAGTGAATTGTCGTTTGAGGCTGGCCATATCCTAAAAGAAATGGAAAAACCTTTAAGAAAGGGTACGAATGAAATATCAAAGGTGAGTATTGAGTCTTACAGCACCAAGTGACTACACAAATGTAAAACTTCACTGGATAGCAATGAGGCTCCTATGGACTCATCAAATTGGTATAAAGATGATCTTGTCTGGTTGTTTCCAGAAAGGCAGTTTTTACTTATACAAACTGTCTGACAGAGTGAGACAGTTACAGAGAAAGTTTAAAAATTTCAGAAAACTCAAGGATCATTTATTTAACTATATATTATATTTTTAAATATTTTCACTGGAGTTGGGATACATCTGATTTTCTTGGACATTCTTGTTGTTGTTGTTGTTAGGTGCCATCGAGTCATATCTGACTCATAGTGACCTTCATAGGGTTTTCAATGGCTGATTATTTTGGAATTGCTTCAGGAGTGGATTGCCATATCCTCCTCCCATTTTTGCAGTGCTGGGCATTGAACCCTCAGAGAGTGTCCTCAGAGAGTGTGGAGCAGCACTCTACCAACTGAGCTAAACTTCAGCCCTTGAAATTCTTAGGATGGTTAAAAAAAAAAAAAAAAAAAGAAACTTATTTTGCTTGTGGTGTGGTCTACAGCCTCGTTCTCTCTGTTTACATTTCTGTTCAAATCCTCTGAAGTCTCCTACCCGTGCTTGGAGGAGTGAATGCATCTCTTAGTGCAGCTCTGCAGAAAGAGGGAAACTCTTTCTCCTACCTTGTGGTCTCACTGGCTAACATCTGTTTCTAGGAATGGGGACATTATGAAGTATTTTAGATTTAGACACTAAAAGTCTAAATCTCTTTCTCTTGTGACTTCTGTTCAATACAGGCTACAAGAGCCAGCTGCAGCGGTATGTGCCTATCCTCCAGGGACTTGGGAGCCTGAAGCAAAAGGATCACTAGGAAGACCTTGTCTTTGAAAAAAAGGATATGGGAAGAGCTCAGTGGTAGAGCACTTGCTTAGCATGCATGAGGCCCTGGGTTTGATTACCAGTACTGCAAAACAAAACAAAACAAAACAAAACACCCCAAAACAATATAGGTTACATATCAGACACTAGAAATGGAGATAATTCAAGGAACTAAAAGTCAAGCAATACTACCCTGTCTCTTGATGACAATTTATGTATTTTCTTGCAGTGTCTCAAGTTCACATGGATAACATGGCAATATATAAGTAGGAGTTACATACACCAAAGTTTCTATTTCATGACAAGGTTTTAATTGAGATCATAATAAAAATAATCATAAATCTACGTTAGAGTTTAATGAAAAGAAGGAACTCTTGACCTCTTATCTACATATATCCTGAATCTATACACATCCTGCAGAAAAAGAATAAGTTTTATAAGAAATGTAATTTAAAAGAGGTACCAGTTGGGCACACTGGTGCATGCCTGTAATCCCAACACTTTGGAGGCTGAGGCAGGAGGATCATCAGTTCCAGGCCAGCTACATAGTGAGAAACTATTTCCATGAAACAAAATGGGGGGGGGGCGGGGAATACACCCTCATTTTATACCTAAAAATTTTAAAGATTTGAGAAAATACTACAGTACCTGCTCAGTTTACCTGGTAAGTCAAACAACAATGACAATCCGCAGATGCCCAGATTTAATTGGCCAGGGTTGGACCTGGGCATTTTTAATTATTTATTTTTCAGTCTCCTCAGGTGAATCTAATATGCAGTTAGGACTGAAATTATTACTGTTGAGGTATTAGAATAAAGCTACAGCCCTTGTCTTTTTAAACCATCTAACCATAATATACTTAAAGGCAGAAGAGAATGAAAGCAAATTCTGGGATGGCCTTGAAGTCTCTTACTTTATCTTAAATAACCAAATTCACACATTCATGCATTTATTCAACAAATCTTTACTAAGTGCCAGCTATGTGCTAAGCACTATTCTAGGCACTGGTGATACAGTCTGAACAAAACAGGTAAGGTCTCTGCACTGGTGGAACTTATGGGACAGACAGGGAGATGGATAAACAGATGTCAGGGAGTGGTAAGTACTAAGTACTAAGAATACTGCTTTCATGTTGTTAGTTCTTTCCACATCTGAGTCCCAAAACCTTCAGGTAAAATGAATGTTCTACAGAGACATGCAACATCATTATTTTGACTTCCCAGACTACTTTGGAAAGAGGCCTAAAACACCTCCACATGTCTGTTATTATGTCTGTTATTATGCAGAAAACAACAAACCTTTCTCTTTCTTGTACTCTCATTTTTGACACATAGTTAGTCCTCATGGACATAAGAAAAATTAACAAAGAAAATCTGGCTCAGTGTCAGTTCTTTGGTTTTGGGGAGAGAGTAAAGGGGTTAGAGGTGGTCACAGACCCCTTTGAGAATCTGGTGAAAGCTATTATCTCTCTCTCCAGAATAATGCATATATGTGTAAGCACATACTTTTGTACAGAATTTCAGGAGTTTATGGATACCAGATTAAGAATACCTGGTGTAACTACTGAGAAAACGGACTTCCAGTAAGCAGTAATTTTCACTATGCTGATATTCTGCTCTTTCTTCCACATTAAAAAAAAAAATTCAGCTGAGTGTGGTGGTGCATGTATGTAATTCCTGCATTTGGAACACCGAGGCAGGAAGATTGCAAATTTGATGCCAGCCTGGGCTACATAATAAGTTCCAGGCCAGCTTAGGCTACATAGTGAGACCAGATCTCCAAAACAAAAAACAAAACCAAAACCAAAAACACAAGTTCATTGAAAAGGAAAAACAGGTTAGGTGAAGGGTGCAGCCCAGAAGGCATGATGTCATAATTTAGGAGTCCACTTTTCACAGCTGGGAAAGCCAAGCATATTCCAGAAATAACATTTTCAACGACAAGACAGGACAAGCAAGATGAAGTTGCAGTGCCCTCTGGTGAGCTACTAAAATGGAAAATGAATGAAAACAAACTGCCACAGAAACAACTCACCTGCAGCACTCTTCCGGATAAGAAGTTTTGTCTGCAGTAATTATAACTTGCACGTACACCTTCTTTTGTACTCAGCTGCCATCCCTAAGTTTTGGAAAAAAGGCAAATTGAACTTCCTTTGATTTAGTGCCAACTCTGGTAATGAACTTAAGCTATGAGGTTACATACTTACCTTATATGCTTGTAACAGGGCCAGGTAATCACTGTTTGCAAATGCAAATTCCAGCTTTTTCTGATTTGCTTCCTCTTTTTTATCCCAGGGAGACACCTAAGTGAGGAAAACTGGATTTGAAGGACACATTTTACCTGAGGTTACAAATGGTTTCAAATGGTACTTATTACCTTAGCCAGCTGCCTTGGGAAAGCATTGTGTGTGGAGCAAAGTGTACTCCTTGGGCTGGCTAATTAAAGGCAAGTATGGTGCCCTACCACGATGGCATGTGAACCCGTCAGATCTTGGAAGCCAAGCAGAGTCAGGCTTGGCTAGTCTTTGAATGGGAGACCACTTGGGAACACCAGGTGCTGTGGTTTGGGAGAAGGACCTGGCAGCCCACTCCCGAAAAAATCCCCAAAATAATCAGTCATTGAAAACCCTATGAATAGCAGAGAAGCACTAACATAGTGCCAGGCAGGGTATAGTGTTGGGTAGTGTTTCATTCTGTGGCACACAGGGTCACTATGAGTTGGACCTGACTCGATGGCACCTAACAACAACAATGGTGGTAAGTGATGAGTTAATGGCCTTTTTTTCCTATGAGTCTGCTTGCCCACTCAAAATAAGCTCTTCAGGCTTCTTTAGTTCCAAGCAGTAAGAGAGTTTTAAAGGACTGAAATAATACAAATGGTGTTCTATGACCACAATGGACTGGAATTAGAAATCAGAAAAAAGTGAGGAATTCACAAATATGTGGAAATTAAATAATACAGGCCTAAACAACCAATGATTCACAAAAGAAATAAGAGAAATGAGGGCTCAGGGTGTATGCTTAGCAAGTTCAAGGCACTGGGTTTGATCTCAGCACCCTAAAAAATAAAAATTAAAAAAAGAACCAGAGGGCAATGAGAAAATATTCTAAGGTGAATGAAAATGAAAACACAACATACAAAAACTTATGCAACGCAGGAAAATCAATCCTTAGAGAAAAACTAATAGCTGTAATGCCTCTATTTAAAAAGATGAACACAGCTGTGCATGGTGACGCATGCCTGTGATCCCAGCATTTGGGAGGGTGAGGCAGAAGGCAGCCTGGGCTACATAGTAAATTCCAGGCCAGTCTAGGCTAAAGAGTGAGACATTGTCTCAAAAAACAAAAACAAAAATCTCAAACTATAACCTAACCTAATCTTCTAACTTAAAGAGATTGGAAAAAGAAGAGCAAACTAAACCTAAAGCAAGTAGAAGGATGGAAAGAATAGACATGAATTAAAAAAGAGAACAGAGAAACAAGCCAGCTGTGGCAGTGCATGCCTGTAATCCCAGTGATGTGGGAGGCAGAAGCAGGAGGATCCCAAGTTTGAGGCAAGAGGCAGCCTGTGTAACTTAGCAAGACCCTGACTCAAAAAACAAAAGTTAGGCTGGAGGTGCATCCCACTGGTAGAGCACTTGCAAAGTGTGTGTAAGGCCCTGGGTTTAACTCCTAAGTGTACACACACACACACACACACACACACACACACACACACGTGCGCGCACACACACACAAAAGGGAAAGAGAAAAATCAACAAAACTAAAAGCTGTTCTCTGAAAAGAACAACAAAGTTGACAAAACTTTAGCTAGATTGACCATAAAAGATTAGCTAGACTGATTCATATTACTAAAATCAGAAAGGGGGACCATTACTACTAACTTCACAGAAAGATGAAGGAATATTTTGCTCTCACACATGCCAATGAACTAGATGACTTAGCTGAAATAGACAAATTCCCAGAAAAGCACTGATAAAATTAACTCAAAAAGAAATAGAAGCCAGGCACGGTGGTGCACACCTATAATCCCAGCAACTTGGGAAGTGGAGGCAGGAGGACTACAAGTTCAAAGCTAGAGGCAATCTGTGTAACTTAGTGAGACGCTCAAGATAAAAATGAAAAATGGGCTGGAGGTGCAGCCCAGTAGTAGAGCACCTGCACAAAAAAAAAAAAAAAGAAAAAAAAAGAAAAAATAGACATGAATAGACTTAGAAGTGAAGAAACTCAATGAGTAGTAATAAAAAGTACTATCCACAAAAAGGGCTGGGATTTAGCACAGTTGTTAGAGAGCTGCGCTGCAGGCTCTGAGGTCCCAAGTTCAATTCCCAGCACCGCAAAAATGGGAGAAGGACCTGGCAATCCACTCCCAAGGCAATCCCAAAACAGTCAGCCATTGAAAACCCTATGAGGGTCACTATGAGTCAAATACCGACTCGAGGGCACCTAACAACAACAACAATCCACAAAAAAAACCCTAGGCTTGGATGTCTTCATTTCTACTAAACATTTAAAGAATTAATACCAACTCTCCACAAACTTCCACAAAACAGAAGAAGGAACATTTCTTATTTATTTTATGTAGCCAGTTACTAAAACCAAAGACATCACAAAAAAAGAAAACTACAGACCAAGAACTCATGGGGGTACAGATGCAAAAATCCTCAATAAAACATTAGCAAAGGGCAATAGAGAGTGATAGCTAAGGAGTTTCTTTTTTTTTTTCCTTTCTTTCTTTCTTTTTTTTTTTTCTTTTAGACAGGGTCCTACCATGTTGCTCAGCCTGGTCTTGGACTTGTGAGCCTCCTGCCTTAGCCTCCCAAACAGTTGGGCTCATAAGCACACACCATTGCACCCAGCTTTTAAGGTGTTTCTTTATGAGGTGATAGAATGTTCTAAAACCTTTTTGTGGTAAGATGGTTGAAAATAGTAAAAACTGGAGTTTTTTAATTTATTTTTTTGGTACTGGGGATCAAACTCAGGGCCTCATACATGCTAGATAAGCGCTTTACCCCTACCTTATACTGCCAGCCCCTAAAATCTATTGCATTGCATGCTTTACAATAATCATTTTTAATAAGTGACATCTCTAGTTCTTAGTCTTTATATGGGGCATGGATCTCTTTGAGGATCTGGTGACACTACACTCTGAAAAATTCACATCCAATATATAAGCATATTTTTAGGAGACTCACATACTTGTGAGGCCCCTAGGATCCTGTTAGAGACCTATGGCATACACTCGTTTTGAGGAAATGTTGCTTACTTACAAAAGGAGACTTAAAGGCCAAGCTAGCAGCAATGGTCAGTGCGGGATCCAAACAGCGGAAGATAGACCCAAACAGCATTAGTTTGCCAATTCTCACATCCACGGGCAGAGAGGCCAAGTGATACCCTAGAGGGGTCAATTTTTCATCTGGAGTTAAGGCTCCCAAGTCACGTAATCGTATTTTGGAGGCACGGAGAGAATCAGCGTGTGGAGGTTCAATGAGCCGAGAGAACACAGATTGGAGATTGGAAGAGCTAAACATCTCTAAAATTTTAATTCTGAAAAAAAGAACAAAATAATAATTTGTCAATTTTATATCTTATGGAATAATGCAGAAAAATAATTTCTTTCTTGAGTAGAATAACTTATAATTTTCCACATATATGAATTTATAAACCACACAATGCTAGGGGGTTTTGTTTGTTTGTTTTTTGAGACAGGGTCTTACTACACAGCCTAGGCTGGCCTTGAACTCGCTATGTAGCCCAGGCTGGCCTGGAACTCCCTATCCTCCTGTTTCTGCCTCCTTTCTGCCAGGACTCAGAGGCACATGCCACCACATGCAGCCACAATGCTAGTTTAAATAAAACTAAAGATTTCTCATGTCTTCTAGTTTTCTTAGCAATAAACTATAGAAACACTTTATTTTTCTTTTTTTTCTTTTTTTTTGCCATACTGGGGGTTGAATCCAGGGCCTTGCGCTTGCATGCTCTGCAAGTGCTGGACCACTGAGCTGCACCCCCAGCTCATTTTTTACTTTTTGAGACAGGGTCTTGCAAAGTTACACAGACTGCCTCTGGTCTCGAACTTGCAATCCTCCTGCCTCCACCTCCCAAGCTGCGGGGATTACAGGTGGGCACCGCCATGCCCAGCTCAGAAACACTTTTCAGATTCTGCAACTTATTCATATTCAGAATAAAATTCTTTTATAAGCTTTCAAAAAAAACTTCTTTCTATAACAGTAGGTACAAACTATGAAATAGAATTCAAATAACAAAAGAGAAGTGTTAGCAAGGATGTGAAGAAATTGGAACCCCTGCACACTATGGGAATGTAACATGGTACAGCTGCATGGAAAACAGGATGGAGGTTCCTTAAAAATTTTAAAATAGAACTACCATATGATTCAGGAATCCCACTCCTAGAAATAAATCCCAAAACATTAAAATGAGCATCTCAAATATAGTTGCTCCTATGTTCACTGCAGCATTATTCTCAATAGCCAAGACATGGAAACAACACAGATGTCTACTGGCAGATGAATGGATAAAGTACATCCAGCTTTAAGAAGGAAATTCTACAATATACAACCATGTAGATGTACCATAAGAACATTATGCTTACTCTTTCTCACATATAGAATTGAATAGTAATTGCTTATAAAAATTAATCTAGAGCTGGATATAATATATATGCCTGCAATCCCGGCCTTTGGGAGGCAAAGGTGGGAATTTGCAAGTTTGAGGCCAGTCTGGCCTATTTGGCAAACACTATTTTAGTGGATGGGAATTTAGCTCAGTTGGCAGAGGGCTTATTTAGCATGCATAAGGCCCTGAGTTTGTTCCCTGGGTTTAAAAAGAAAAAAAAGAACCAGGCACGGTGGTACACGCCTGTAATCCCAGTGGCTTGGGAGGCAGAAGCAGAGGTAGTCTGTGTAATTTAGCGAGACCCTGTCTCAAAAAGTAAAAACAAAAATGGGCCAGGGGAACAGCTCAGTGGCCTAGCACTTGCAAAGCAAAGCATGCAGGCGTGAGGCCCTGGGTTCAACCCCCAGTACCGGGGGAAAAAAAAACAAACAAAAAAACCAAAACAAAACAAAAAATACTGGTCTCAAACAAAACAAAACAAAACAAGCTACATTGTGTTCTGCTTTATGGTAGATTTTGAAAAACTAGTGTTTTATATTATGAATTTCAATAAATTTCAGAAAAGAAAAATATACATAAAATTTTATTTACTTCACATATAATCCCTTTTTAAATTGTCAACTTATAAAGATACAGTTTTACATGTTTAATTAATGTATACACATTAAGTACTTACTTTTTTTTCCACTTAAGGTGTTTCACTTTAAGACATGCATTGATAGCAATCCACTTACTTAAATTTCAGTGGAAAAACAAAAGGGATGAACTATGTTGGCATATATAATTTACCCATTTTCCCACTATTGAGCATTTCAATAAAATCATATATGCTATGCATATTACACAGGAGAAGGATGTGGCAATCCACTCCCAAAGCAATCCTGAAACAATCAGCCACTGGAAATCCTATGAGGGTTGCTATGAGTCGGACTCAACTCGATGGCACCTACTAATAACAACAACAACATGCACGTTATATTTTCCCTTCTCTCCACCTCTACTGTGAGTCAATCAATTTCCACAGTTCTCTCAAATTCCTTCTCTCTTCTCCATTTGCACTGCTACTACCTTAGTTCAGGGCATCAGCTCTCTACCAGTTTTTAATTTTTATTTTGTATGTGTATATTTTGTTTTTGCAATGCTGGGGATTGAACTCAGGCCAACACCCCAATTTCTTTACCTTTTTTCTTTTGTAGTGCTGAGGGTCAAAGTTAGGGCCTCATGCATGCTAGGCAAGTACTCTACTACTGAGCTATACACCCAGTCTCCTACTCCTCCAATTTCTTAAGACCAGACTATGGACACACTGATCTTGTTTCCTACAGTACTCCCAGTACTTAGTCCAAAGCTTGGAAACAGCTCTCAAAATACACCTGCTGTATAAAAGAAGAGCTACAGGGCTAGGATTGCTACTCAGTGGTAGAGTGCTTGCTTACTGTGTATGAAGCCCTGGGTCTGATCCCTAGACCTGGAAAAAAAAAATAATAAAAAGGAAGAATTTTGTACAAGTAATTTCCTCCTTCTGAGTTACTTATTTATTTATTTTATGGGCATACGCCCTCAAGCTAATGAATGAGTCAAAGAGCAGGGATAGTTTTATGTTGTTATTGTTAGGTGCCGTCAAGTCGGTATCTGACTCATATCGACCCTACGTACAATATGGGAAATACTATTGACAGTGCTTCTCTGCTGTTCATAGGGTTTTCAAAGGCAGATTGATTTTTGGGAGTGGGTTGCTAGGTCCGTCTCCCAAGCCTACAGCACCTGGTGTTCCCAGGCAGTCTCCTATCCAAGTACTAACCAGGCCCAACACTGCTTAGCTTCTGAGATCTGACAGGACTAGATGCCACAGGGCTAAGGCTGCAGGCTTGGATAGTTTTATAGTTCTTATATATTGCCAAGCAAATTTTCACAAAGTTTGAGTAAAGATTCCCCAGCTTGAATAACATTGAATTTGTTCATTCATTAAATCCTATTTTATGATGTTTGGTCACTAGGTAAATAATGGTGTACATGACTCTTATTCACTTTTCTCTAAGTGATAATGAGGCTGTTGTTTTTTCCCAGGATGATTTGATATTAGTGTTGCCCCCAGCAAAAATTCCTTAAGTTAGATTATTTTCCTAACTGACAAATGTATTCTTAAGCTCTGTTTTAGGGCCAAGCTCTGCAATGGAAGTGATCTCTATGTGTAGAAAGTTAAAAGGAATAGGAAAGGCAACAGTTGAAGAGCTCTTTCTTTGCAAATGAATGAGTTCTCAATGTCTCTAATGTCTTCTAATAGGATGTCTTCTAATAGGAAAAAGAAAACAGAACTTAAATAGGATGAGAAGCATTTAGACTTTATGGAAGCAGAATACACAAGTTAAGATATAACCTCAGACATAGCTGTTCCAATGGCACTCTTTGTATTTCTGGTAGCTGCTGCTTTAAAAGCTGGTGATTGTAGTGATGACTAGTGAATAAATGAAAGCAGACCCCAGATGCAACACGACCTGCTCGACCTTTTCTTTGCAGAGCATTGGCTTGAGATACAAAGGTATCCTCTAGACTTTCCATCCCTTTGCTGGCATCGTATCTATAAAGGAAAAAGAAATTTACAATTGAATTATTTTTCAAAAATGTGGCCAAGACTACTTGGCATGGACAGAATAGATGAAGCACTTTATGTCTACAGAAGGACATGATGCTCGGTGTGTTCTAGGATACTTGAATCCCTGGTGGGAGCAGAGAATACTGATTTAAATGGTGCCGCTACAAGCATTTTTTAATTCAACTCTTTCATCCAAGCACACGTAAAATCACATGAGAAAAGGACAGAAAACTGATTCATTATTTCCAAGGAAAAACTGAAGTTTGCATCCCTGTTTGACTTTAAGATTCATGGTCCTACCTATAGAATTGCTCACATATCCATACAGTTGTCATAAAGTATATCTTTAAACAGTAATCCATGTATCTCAGCATTAGCTATTAACAACTCTGCTCTTTCACCCTAAATGAGGCATCTTTAGCCCATCTGTTACTTCACCAAAAAAAAAAAAAAAAAAAAAAAAATACCTCTTTTCTTTCATTTTCCCAGAATCGATGACATAGACAACATCATCAATGGTTATGGATGTTTCAGCAATGTTAGTGGAAATTATAATCTTAGTTACACCTATTGGAGGTTTTACAAATACAGCCTGCTGCTCTTCACTGGATAAAGACGAGTGAAGTGGGTGAATAACACACCTGAAAAGAATGAAAACACATTGTGTATTTTGGCATAAAGTACTTACATTGGATTAGAATAGGTAAACTTCTAGTAAAACTAACAATAGGATTTTAAATATCAGTAGCTTCTCTGTGCCTGTCTTCAAGACCTAGCTCTTCCTAATCCTTACAAAATATTTACTCTACTGGGCATGGTAATCCCAGCACGCTGGAGGCTGAGGGAGGAGGATTGCAAATTTGAGGCCATCTTGAACTACATAAATTCCAGGCCAGGCTGGGTTACATAGTGAGACCCTGTCTCAAACAAACATACAAATAAACAAAACCACCAAAAAACAAATAAGAATAAACCCTTGCACCAATTTGGGAAAAGTGCTGGGGTGTAATTCAGAGTAAATAGTCAAGGGGAATAAATAATTTATATTCCACAAGTAATAAACCTAAAGCAAACTAACCAGCAAAGAATTATCTTTTCTCTACCTTTAATTCTAGAGAAGCAAAAACAATGATGTAAGATAAAAAAATTTAATCTTATATTTTGAGGGAATGTTCATTTGTTAGCTAGTTTTCCTATTAGATGTGAAGATACACCTAGTGTATTTTGCTACTAGAATAGGAACTGTTGAAAATTATTGTCTGAAAATGGCAGCAGTTGTTACTAATGCTTGCTTCTTCCCCCATCATTCCCTCCTCCCTAGGAATCTGACAACTGAAATTACATGCAAGTTTGCTGAGTCACTATGCTAAGTGCAGATAAATATCTTTCTCTAGTGGAATGGAACAACTGATTCCTGGAGCAAACAGGTTTGTCCATTTCCAGCTGGCATAAGCAAATATATGCTTGAGCAGTGATACCAGAGTCCAAAGAGGATGAGGACCATAAAGAGACCCTCTAGTTATTCATCTTTTATTTTTTCCCCCCAGTACTGAGGGATTGAACCCACGGCCTCACTCATGCTAGGCAAGTACTCTACCACTGAGTTGTGTGCCCCCAGACTCCTTTTATATTTTGAGACAAAGTCTCACTAAGTTGCACAGGCTGCCTCTGACCTTGAACTTGCAATTTTTCTCCCTTAGCCTGCCAAATTGCTGGGACTACAGGTACATGCCACATCTCCTGGCTTGATGTTTCATCTTTATAGATAACTGCAATGGATGATTAAGGACACAGAAAGCAATTAGCTTACCGACTACTACGCCTGTTGTTGAAAAGAGAATTAGACTGTAGCTGATCATAAAGCATTTTGATTTCTGCTAGTCCTGGTAAAAATACAAGTATAGCACCTGGGTAAATAGAAAGAATCCATAAGACAAATGAAAAAGGAAAAACTAATATAGATTATAAAGCTATTTTAAACCAAAAAATGCAATAATCTAAGTGTTTTTCACTATCAGGTTTTTTTCTTTGTAAAGTTCCCAAGGATTTAAACCAATAATAAAGTATGTTTTTTATACATTCTCTGACTTAATAAGCACAAAACAGAGTAGTAGTATCCTTATACAAGAGGAAAGACTTCAATGTAGAAAAGCAAAATGTGTTACATAAGAATCATGACCTGAGTGTCTATAATCACAGTACTTTGGAGGTAGGCAAAGAAGGATCACAAGTTCAAGCCCAGCCTGGGCTTCATAGCAAGCTCTATGCCAGCCTGGGCTGTGAGACCCTGTCTCAAAAACTAAAAGAAAAAAAAAATCACTAGCTAAGTTTTTTTTGGTTGTTTTTGGTGATGCGGGGGACAGAACCTAGGACCTTGTGCATGTTATGCAAGTGTTTTACTACTGAGATAAATCCCCAGTCCTAGCTGAACTCTTTCCGCATTCTTCTTCAGTGCACTGGACACTGACATTCTGTTTCTACAGGAAGAATTATCCTTCTAACCTTATAAGACTAGATGATTCTTCTATTAATAATAAAATCCATAAACACTTTACTGAAAATGAGAAAAGAAACTATAATTGGCTGACCAATCTGGCAATCTAAGTTCAGATATATTTTATTTATTTGTTTGATTATTTGTTTGTTTTGAAACAGTGTCTCGTCATGTAGCTCTGGTTGGCCTGGAATTCTGTGTAGTCCAGGCTTGTCTCAAACTTGTTGCAGTCCTCCTGCCTCAGTCTCCTGAGTGCTGGGATTACAGGTATGTGCCATCATGCCCAGGTGTGTTCAAATATGTTTCAAAGATATAGTACATTCATTAACCATGTCATATTAACAACTTATGGGCTTTAAAATTTTACATTAAATAAGCAATATTAATGGATTATAGTGTATTTCTGTGCCAAAGACAGTCATCCTATACCAAAGACATTACCTTTTTTATGCTTTATTCAGAAAAGAGATTGATAGCCTCTTCGTTAGCTCCTCCCTTTATCCTACAAATATTTATTAGATGGCTATGTTAACCCTGTGCTAGGTACAATGAGATATAAAATAAGGATCTCCCCACAAATAATGACCTATTATTTAGTCAGTTACTCTCACCACTAAATAAATAAGGAATCTAAATTATTACAGAAATGGCACTGTGAAGTAAGAGGGCCACAAGAGACCTTGCAAGGTTGTTATTTTGTGTGTGTTTTTGCTTTTTTGCGATACTGGGAGTTAAACCCAGGGCCTTGCACTTGGATGCTTTGCAAATGCTGTACCACTGAGCTGCACCCTCAGCCCATTTTTTTTACTTTTTGAGACAGGGTCTCACTAAATTACGCAGACTTCCTGTGATCTCAAACTTCCAATCCTCCTGCCTCCGCCTCCCGAGTCGCTGGGATTACAGGCATGAGCCACTGTGCCTGGCTGCAGAATTGTTTTTAAATACTACATGGGGTACAAATAATGTATACATACCTCACTTGATCCTCACAGTTACTCTTAATAAACGGTATCTGTCATGGTTTGAATATAGTGTTCCCCCAAAGGTCATGCGTTTGTTTTGATGGTGCTGACCCAGGAAGTTGTGGCACTTTGGGAGATGGGTCTAGCTTGGTGGAAGTAGCTTCCTGGGGGTTTGCTTTGGAGGTTTTTACCCCAGACCAGCAGCTCAAGTCACTCTCTGTTTGTGGTTCAGTGTCCCATGAGGCCCTGCTGCCATCACTGCCATCCTGGCCTATTGCCATTATAGACTGATTGTCTAACTATAAGGTCCCAATACTCCTCAAGTTTGTTTGGGTGGAATTTTCTGCTACAGTGACGACAGTTGACTAACACAGTATCAGTACCCCTACAAGTAACTCAGTAACTTGGCCAAGTCGAGTTGGTAAACATATTGCTTCAACATACACTTTGGGTTTCTGGCTCCAGATTCATGCTCTTTCTATTACATATCCCATAATTCTTTCTGCTAAAATGCCACAAAATTTAAGAGTGGCAAAATAATCTATAATGATTTGTTTTACCCTCATGGCTTGGCCATCTCTTTCAGGGGTGTGTGTGTGTGTGTGTGTGTGTGTGTGTGTGTGTTTTGTGGTGCTGAGGATTGAACCCAGGGTCCTGTACATGCTAAGCAAGAACTGTACCACTGAGCTATATCCCAAGCTCCTGGCTTTTTCAGACAAGGTCTCACTATGTAGCTCAGGCTGGCTTAGAACATACTATATAGCCTACACTGGCCTTAAACTTAAGACCCTCCTGCCTCAGCTTCCCCAGTGCTAGGATTACAGGCATGTACTACCATACCTGGCCAGTCAGGGATATCTTTGATATTCATAAATATATCACTAACTCTGGTTTGATTTTAGTTAATTTTCTAATTCCTTTTTGGTTGCTATGATTGATTTTTTTTTCAATAATAATTCTTTGCTTTGAAATGAAATAAGCTATTCAGCCCATCTGTAATGTATTGGCCCTACCTGGCTACTTATCAAAACAAAAGAATCAAGGAACTTTAATAACTTCACATGGCTGACAAGTCTCTTTAGAAAACACCACATAACGATTAAGCAAAAGAAGGCAACCATTCCCATTTCTGTTAAGTGCTGTGTAATGAGCACATAAAATAATTTTTTGATCTATAATTCTACTCAGTGATCACCCAACATTGGCTGCCTTTCATTTATTCATGTAACAAATATTTATTCTACACCTAAATACTCCAAGCACTATTCTCATTCACTAGGTACCAGAATTGGGTCCGACTCATAGTGACCCTATATACAACAGAGCAAAACACTCCCCAACACTGTGCAATGTAAACGTTCTTTTTTATGCTTAAGCCCATTGTTGCAGTCACTGTGTCAATCCATCTAGTTGAGGGTCTTCCTTTTTTTCACTAACCTGCCACTCTCCCAAACATCATGCCCATCTCCAGGGATTGATCCCTCCTGACAACATGTCCTGACAAAATACATAGGACAATCTAGCCATCCTTGCTTACAAGGAGCACTGTGGTTGTACTTCTCAGATGGATCTGTTGGTTTTTTTGGCAGTCCATGGTATATTCAATATTCATCTCCAGCACCATAATTCAAAAGCATCAGTTCTTTTCTTGTCTTCCTTATTCATTGTCCAAACATATTATGCGACTGATAACACCAAGGTATGAATCAGGCACACCTTGTCTTCAACGTGACATCTTTACTTTTCAACTTTAAGGAGGTCTTTTGCAACACCTTTTCTTGCCTGCTGCCTCTGTGGGAGTTGACTGTAGAACCAAGTAAAACAAAATCTTGAACAGACTCAATCTGTTCTCCATTTATTATGAAGTTGCTTATTAACCTAGTTGCAAGGACTTTTGTTTTCTTGATGTTGAGGTGCAATCCATACTGAAGGCTATGTTCTTTGATCTTCATCAGTGTTTCAAATCCTCTTCACTCTCAGCAAGTAAAGCTGTATCAATCATCTGTATATTACAGGTTGTTAATGAGTCCTTCTCCATTCCTGATACTGTGTTCTTCTTAATAAAGTCCAGCTTCTCAGATTATTTTGCTCCACATAGAGACAGAAGAGCTACGAGAAAGGATACAGTCAGTCCTGACTCACCCTTTTCCTGACTTTAAACCAAGCAGTGTTTCCTTGTTCTGTTCAAATGACTGCCTCCTGGTCCATGTACAGATTCCTCATGAGTACAATTAAGTGTTCTGGTATTCTTATCTTTGTAATGTTATCCATAATTTGTTGTGATCCACAGTTAAATGCTGTCGCATAGCTGATAAAACAAAATAGACATCTCTCTAGTATTCTCTGCTTTCTGCCAATATCCATCTGATGTCAGTAATGATGTTCCTGGTTCCACACCTTCGTCTAAATCTGGCTTGATTTTCTGGCGGCTCCCTGTCAATATAGCGCTGCAGTCACTTTTGAATGATCACTAGCAAAATTTTATTTGTGTGCGATCTTAATGATACTGTTCAATAATTTCCACATTTGGTTGCATCCCCCTCTTGAGAATGAGCACAAATATGGATTTCTTCCAGTCAATTGATCAGGTACCTGTTTTCCAAATCTCTTGGCATAAATAAGTGAGCTCCTCCAGTGCATCTGTTTGTTGAAAGGCCTCAAAGGATATTCTATCAATTCCTGGAGCCTTGTGTTTGGCCAATGCCTTCAAAGCAGTTTCCACTTCTTCTTTTAGTACGACTGGTTCTTTTTTTTTTTTCTTTTCTTTTTGTGGTACTGGGGATTGAACCCAGAGCCTTGGGCTTGCATGCTCTGCAAGTGCTGGACCACTGAGCTGCAGCCCCCAGCCCATTTTTTTTTTTAACTTTTTGAGACAGTCTCACTAAATTTCGCAGACTGCCTCTGGCCTCGAACTTGCGATCCTCCTGCCTCCACCTCCCGAGCCACTGGGATTACAGGCCTGCGCCACTGCGCCAGGCATACCATTGGTTCTTGATCATATGTGACCTCTTGAAATGGTTGATCATCCATTCATTTTGGTATAATACACTCTGTGTATGCCTTCTACCATTTTTGATGTTTCTTGGGTCATTTAATATTTTCCCTGTAAAATCCTTCATTATTACCACTTGAGGCTTGAATTTTTTTCTTAAATTCTTTAAGCCTGAGAAAAACAGAGAGTGTTCTTCCCTTTTTATGTTCTACCTCCAGCTCTTTGCACATGTCATTATAATATGTGATTTTGTCTTTTCCAGCTGCCTTTTGGAATGTTCTGTTTAGTTAACTTGGTCATGTTTTCCTTTTACTTTAGCTACTCATTGTTCAAGGGCAAATTTCAGAGTTTCTTTGGACATGTAATTTGGTCTTTTAATTCCTGTCTTTTTAATAACCTCCTGCTTTCCTCATGAATGGTGTCTTTGATGTTGTCATAACTTGTTTGTTCTTTGATCATTAGTGTCTAATGCATCAAATCTGTTCTTGAAATGGTCTCTGAACTCAGGTGGGATATACTCAAGGTCATTCCTTGGCTCTTGTACACTTGTTCTAATTCTTCAGTTTCTGTTTGAACCTGCCTATAAGCAATTGAGGGATGGGATTTAGCTCAGTTGGTAGAGCGCCGCTCTGCAGACTCTGAGGTCCCAAGTTTGATTCCCAGCACTGCAAAAATGGGAGAAGGATGTGGCAACCCACTCCGAAGGCAATCCCGAAACAATCTACCATTGAAAACCCTATGAGGGTCGCTATGAGTCGGACCCGACTCAACAGCACCTAACAACAACAAACAACATGAGCAATTGATGTTCTGATCCACAATCAGCACCTGGTGTTCTGACTTCAATACTAAGCTTTTCCATTGTCTCTTTCCACATATGTAGTCAATTTGGTTCCTGTATGTTCCATCTGATGAGTTCCATGTGTATAGTCAACATTTATGTTGGTGAAAAAATGTATTTGCAATAAAAATGTCATTGGTCTGACAGACTTCTATCATGTGATCTCCAGTGACACCAAGACCATATTTTCCAACTACTGGGCCTTCTTTGTTTGCAACTTTTGCATTCAAATCACTAGTAATTACCAGTGCATCCTGACTGCATATTCTATCAATCTCAGACTGCAAAAGCTGGAAAAAACTTCCACTTCATTTTGTGGCCTCAGTGGTGGATATATAAATTTGAATAACAGTCATATTAACTGGTCTTCCTTGTAGGTCTATGGATATTATTCTATCACTGACAGCATTGTATTTAAGGACAGATCTTGAGATATCTTTTTTGATGATGACTGTACCCTCATTTGTCTTCACGATGTGATTGCCAGCATAGTAGACCATATGATTATCTTATTCAAAATGGCCAATACCAGTCCCCTTTACCTCACTGATGCCTAGAATATCGATGTTTACATGTTTCATTTCAGTTTTGATGATATCTAATTTTTCTAGATTCATACTATGTTCATTTCACATTCTAATTATTAATGGAAGTTTCCAGTTGTTTCTGTTCTTTTTTTTTTTTTTTTCTTTTTTTGCGGTACTGCGGTTTGAACCCAGGGCCTCACACCTGCATGCTTTGCAAGTGCTGGACCACTGAGCTGTGCCCCCAGCCCATATTTTTCACTTTTTTTGTTTTGTTTTGTTTTTTGTTTTTTGGAGACAGGGTCTTGCTAAATTACGCAGACTGCCTCTGGTATCGAACTTGCGATCCTCCTGCCTCCGCCTCCCAAGTCGCTGGGATTATAGGCATGCACCAATATTTTTCACTTTTTGAGATAGGTTCTCACTAAATTACACAGACTGCCTCTGGTCTCGAACTTGCGACCCTCCCGCCTCTGCCTCCTGAGACGCTGGGATTACAGGTGTGCGCCACCGCGCCCAGCTTGTTTCTGTTCATTTTGAGTAGTGCCATATCAGTAGCTGGCGGTCCCAAGGGCTTTGTTCCAATCCAATCATTAAGTTGACCCTACCTTGAGGAGGAAACTCTTCCCCAGTTGTCTTTTGAGTGCCTTCTAACCTTGTGGGGCTCATTTTTCAGCACTATATCTGACAGTGTTTCTTCGCTATTCATATCATGTTCAAAGGCTATTTCTGAAATGGACTCCCAAGTCCTTCTTCCCAGTCTGCTGAGTCTGGAAGCTTAGCTGAAACCTGTCCACCAGGAGTGACCTGCTGGTATCTAAGTGCTGGTGGCATAGCTTTCAGAATCACAGCAATATGCAAGTCCCCACAGCACAGCCAAACTGACAGACAAGTGGAAGAAGCACTATTCTAGGGCCTGAAAAATACAGTGATGAATAAGACGTCCCTGTTTTAAGGAGTTTACATTCTACTGAAGGAGATGAGCAGTAAGCAAAACTCTAATTTTAGACAGTATTAAATGCTATAGGGTTTTTTTCTTTTTTTGATATTAGAGTAAACCATGGGCAAGACAACAGATACAGTAGTCTGTAGAGGTGACGTGTAAGGAGAAACTTGAATGATGTGAAGGATTCAGTTATGAGAAGATCTAGCTAGGGTACTCCCTCTGGGGATAAGGAACTCTAAGTGAGGTGAAGATAGCCAATAGGATCGGAAGATGCAAGTAAGGGAAAAGTAGTGATTGTTCTGTAGTACAAGTAGCAACAGTAGTAAAAGTAATCATAGTAAGTATATTATAATTATGACAGTAGTAACAATGATAATAACAATAAGTATATTACAATAATTACATTCATTACTAGGAGTACTATCATCTACTGGACATGAACTATGCCAGAGACTATGCTAAGTGCCTTATCTATGATTTCTTTTATTTTTCCAAACATCTCTCTTTTTTTTGTGGTGCTAAGGATTGAACTTGGTGCCTTACACATGCTAAGCAGGTGCTCTACCACTGAGCTACATCACCAGCCCCATATGGTTTCTTTTAACCCTTGAAATAGCTTTATACAAAAGGATTGATTACTGTGCTCATTTTACAAACAAGGAAACTGAAACATAGAAAAGATAAGGAGTTGATCTGAAGTTATGAGATTCCTGAATAGCAGAGCTGGGAAATTTATCAGACTATAAAGACTGTGCTCTTAATCATGCTGCCCTGTGGCCTCCATGTGCAGAGTTTGTGTGTGATTCACACTCAGGACTAGTCCTAGTTACTCAGGCACTGAGTGTTGAATATGTGGATCATTCAAGGCTGAATGAAGAAGCAGTTACCTGGAGGGTAGGAGTGCTTTCCATCCACAATCCACTCTAGTAAGGCCTCTATTAATTCAAGGTTAACCTTTTCAAAATCCATGCGGGACATTGTTTTGATGACTGATTTGCTAACCCCTGAAAGAAAGGTAAAAATCAGAAGGATAATTATACTTTACTGAAAATAATGGCCAGTGGGGTGGGGTGTGCCTGTAATCCCAGGGACTCAGGAGGTGGAACCAGGAGGACTGCCAGTTGGAGGCCAGAGGCAGTCTGTGTAACTTAGTGACACTCTGACTCAAAATAAAAAATTTTTTTAAAAAAGGGCGGCGGTGCATCTCAGTGGTAAAGCACTTGTGAAGTATGTGAGGCCTGCAGTTCAACCTCCAAGTACTACAAAAAAAAAAAAAAAAAAAAAAAAAAAAAAAAAAAAAAAAAAAAAAAAAAAAAAAAAAAAAAAAAAAAAAAAAAAAAAAAAAAAAAAAAAAGAAAAAGAAAAAGAAAAGAAAAAAAGAAAAAATGCCTGTGAACTACACAATAGGGTTAATTTAATAACACAGATGTTCACATTTAATGTACTAAAGTGAACTTTTTCCTTTTATCAGTACTTTCTTCTTCAGCATTGACCTAAAAAGCAGGCTCCTGCCCCTAATGGAACTTTTATCTCTTTTTTTCTTCCTCTCTTTCACCATCATACATTCATTGAAAGTTTAAATTCTAGAAACAAAATTTAAAGTCAAATATATTTTAGAAACTCCTTTCAGATTCAATGAAATCATGAGTCAGATCAGCTAGAAGCTCTGCAACAGTTACCCACGGAAATAAATGGACAGAGATCATAGCTCTTTTATAACATCTTCATAAAAATGACTTTTTTCTTTAGGTTTCTTTGAGAAAATAACAAAAGTTATGGAGGGTCCCTGAAAAATACATGTGATTTTAAGGGCTCCCCCAACTCTCCTGAAGCCTATCCATAGACACTCACGTTAATCATCCATAATCACTTTCTAATCTATCAGGGTTTTAGCAAATGACACAGCTCTTGGGGTTGTACTATAAACCTCAGTGCATGCATGCCCCCCACGCCCCCCAACCCCTGCTCTCTCTCTTACTTTGTTTGGTGTTGTTTTTGTTTTTTGTTTTTTGAGACAAGGTCTTACTGTGTAGCCCAGGCTGGCCTGGAATTGGCATCTATCCTCCTGCCTTAGTTTCCCCGCTGCTGAGAACCTCAGCCCCCTTTTTATTTTTCATTTTGAGACAGGGTCTCACTAAGTTGTGCAGGCTACCTCTGGCATCGAACTTGTGATCCTGCCTTAGGCCCCCAAGTGCATTTTTTTTTTTTTTTTGGTAGTACTGGGGTTTGAACCCAGGGCTTTGCGCTTGCATGCTCTGCAAGTGCTGGACCACTGAGCTGCAACTCCAGCCTTTTTTTTTTTTTTTTTTACTTTTTGAGGCAGGGTCTCACTAAGTTACACAGACTGCCTCTGGTCTTGAACTTGTGATCCTCCTGCCTCTGCCTCCCAAGCTGCTGGGATTACAGGCATGCGCCACCGTGCCTGGCAGGCTCCCTAGCTTCTGGGTTTCCAGACATGCGCCACAGCACCCAGAAAAAGTCATATTTTTCTTCTTCAGGATCATGGTTGGGAAAAATGCTAGAAATATTTGGTATAGTTATAACATGCGCCCTGGAAGCACATTACCTTTATAGCGGATGAGAAGCTGTTTAAAATCTAACTGTTGATCTGGCAATGCATCTTTGACAGAATCCTGATCCTGGAGGCAAAGAGATAGTCTGAGGTCTTCCTCTACTTCTTCAAATGCAGTTCTATTGCGCCTTGCTTTAAGCTTTTCCTTTGACATCTGTTTCATGGAGCGCACATATGGGCTCCCATCCTGTAATACGTATCTGAGGAAGGAAGACAAAGAAAGGAATGTGTTTGTGTGTATATGGGACTGTTGGTGAAGAATAAAAGTATTCGCTTATTTGCTGCACTTTGTTGAACGTTACTTTGTTTCTGCCTAACTCATATGTTGTTGTTGTTGTTGTTAGGTGCCATCAAGTCGTTGTCCAAGTCATAGCGACCCTTCGCACAACAGTGGAAATAGGATTCTTAGTGCGTCTCTGCTATTCACAGGGTTTTCAATGGCTGATTGTTTTTTGGGGAGTGGGGTTACCGAGTCCTTCTCCCAAGACTACAGCACCTAGTGTTCTAGGCGGTCTCCCAGCCAAGTACTAACCAGGCCCGACCCTGCTTAGCTTCTGAGATCTGACAGGATTGGACGCCACAGTGGTATGATGTAGGCAACTGATATGTTATCCTTCCACAAGTCCAGGATTCTGCTGGCTATGCCCTATTTCTGATTGGGAATACACTGGAATGCCTATGGTTCTGTCTAGGAGATCAGATAAGAATGTGGAGAAAAGGCCCAATCCAGGAAATTTTTCATGTTGTTTGTTGTTGTTAGGTGCCTTTGAGTCGGGTCTGACTCATAGTGACCCTATGTACAACAGAACAAAACACTTCCCAACACTGTGCCATGCATAGCACTCTGTCAAGTGCTTCTCTGCTATTTATAGGGTTTTCAATGGCTGATTATTTCAGGAGTGGACTGCGATATCCTTCTCCTATGTTTGCGATGCTGGGTATTGAACCCAGAGCTTAAGAGCACACAGAGCAGCACTCTACCAACTGAGTTAAACCTCAGTCCAGAAAACACATTTGGCATGTATCCTCGGTAACAAATCTCATTTTAATTTCTTCTCTAGGAATCTTTCCCATTCCTAATAGTTTCAGCTATAATTCCCAGGCAGCTATTTCTCCTTTGTTGCAACTAAATTTAGACCACATTACTAGTTATTGGCTGAATCAACGCTAGACCTAAATTTCCTAACAAAATCTAGACCTAAGTTTCCAGTTCTAGACTGAACAGCTATACAAGACCACCCCCTAAACATTTCAAAACTCTTTCTCATTAGACAGCTTAATACTTGTTAGTAGTAGTACTACTAGACGTCATGGTAAAGTGGAAAATGATTAGACTTGAAACCAAAAGCTCTGTATTTGAGTTCTAGGTCTGCCATTAACATGCCACTAACATGCCATGAGACTTTTAGCAAGTCAACTTCAAAAGGCTCTATTTTCTCATCATGTGAAAGAATTGGCTTACATAATGGGTTTGAAACTATTTTTCCTGGAGCTCTAAAGGTTTCTCACAGCCCCTGGGAAAGATAAGGGATGTGAGCATAGTAAGCAGGTGGGTGTTCAGTCCTTCCTTTCTATTTTGTTAAGCTAGACCAGTCCTATTTTAGCTCTCATTTCTTTATTATTTTCTACAAGATTTCACTTTTTTGTTTTTTTGAGACAGATTCTCCCTCTGTAGCCCAGGCTGCCCTCATTCTCATGTTGATCCTCCTGTCTTAACCTCCTGAGTGCTGGAATTACAGGCATGCACCACGTCAACTGGTTCTTTCAGCTTTTTAAAAAAGGTCTAGCAGGGTACAGTGGTACATGCCTGTAATCCCAGCAACTCGGGAGGTGAAGGTAGGAGGATCACAAGCTCGAGGCCAGGAGGAGCCTGTGTAATTTAGTGAGTCCCTGACTCAAAATAAAAAATAAAAAATGGGCTGGGGGTGCAGCTCAGTGATAGAGCTTGCAAAGTATGTGTGGGGTCCTGGGTTCAACCTCCAAGCACTGCAAAGAAAAAAAAAGTCTAAAAACCTATGATTCTATAATCTTTGACTTCCTCTGATTCCTTTCTTCTGTTAAATGCCACATCCTCTTTTCACATCCAACATTCATCTGTTCAATTAGTATTTGCCAAACGCCAACTTTATATAAGGGAATGTGGTGGTGGTATGGTATGTAAAAATAAATACTTTTTCAAGACAATTACAAACTAGTGTGAGAACAGACCAAAAAAAACAACTCATGATATACAAGACAGATGGAAAAAAATATCATTAGATATTTTTTGTAAGTGTAAGAAAAGTGTACTTAGTGTAAGAAAAGTATATTTAGTAAGAAAAGTGACTGAACAAAAAGGCCTCTTTCAGGGAACAAACTGGCCTCTGAGTTCAGAAGCCCCAGATCAGAGTACAAAGGACCCCTAGATGAGGTCCCAGATATAGAGACCAGGTAGCCAGATGGCTGGACTTCAGAAACAAACTGGCCCCAAGGTCAGACTGTACCTGAGGTACCAAATGCCTGGGAACATTTCACTTCCCCTTTTCAAAAGCTTCCCCCACTAAGGTCCCATCAGCCCTATAAAACCCCTAGCCTCCCTCAGCTTGGTGCAGCTGTCTCCTCTGATGCTGCCTGAGTGGGTTGCCCCCTCCTTTTTTGCTTGGTCTGAATAAACATGCTCCTTGGCAGGTCATATCTATGTGCTTCTTCACTGGATTTTCTCTATCAAAAGTACCCCATGATTTCTAATAAAGCAGTGATTAGTTGTTGGTATTATTTTTTTAAGCAGGTCTCTAGAATTTATTCATCTTGCATAATTGAGACTTTATTTATTTATTTTTGCCTGTGGTGACCAATCCCGTCAGATCTTGGAAGTTAAGCGGGGTAGGGCCTGGTTAGTACTTGGATGGGAGACCGCCTAGGAACACCAGGTGCTGTAGGCTTGGGAGAAGGACACAGCAACCCACTCCCAAAGACCAATCTGCCATTGAAAACACTATGAATAGCAGAGAAGCACTGACAATAGTGTTTCACCTGTTGTACATAAGGTCGCTATGAGTTGGATACCAACTTGACAGTACCTAACAACAACAGCAACAACAACGAAACACTGATCTGAGAGTTCTTGTCACAGAGGTGACAGCTAAAATCCCATGAGCCTAAGACAGCCAATAGGGAGGTTAATAGTGAAAAGAAATAGGAAAGGGATAAAATCTTGGAGTATTCTCAAGGATGAAGAGTAGGTGAGAAATCTGTTTGTATACAACGAATATTACCATTTTCTACTCAGTACTAAAATCATAAACATAGGTATCTTAACACTCAGAGTATACTACAAACTTGAGAGTAGGATGATAATCATAATAGCTGACATTTATAGAGCATGTACCAGGCACAGTTCTAAGCACTTCTTAATGATTAATTCATCAATTAGTCCCCATAACCCTAATATTAATATACCCATTATACACATAATAAAACTGAGAAAGAGAGATTAAACTACTTGCCAGAGTTACAGTTAGTAAATAGAGAGATTTAAATATTGGCAGTCTGTTTGCTGAAAGGAGAAAACAAAATGCTCAAATAGAAAAAAATCAGAGGAAAGATTCACACATGTATTGGTATGCTGGCATACCAAAGGTAAAATAATAATTCGGTTTTCAAAGACTTTAGCTGAATCTTAATTAGCATCTTCTTTACCTTGTCACAGCGATTGCATCTTCCAGAAAAAACTGGTCAACAGGAAATGTACGACCTAGAAAAACAATAAATAGAAAAACCTCAGAATACCCATTAAACTATCCTGAAATAGTTTATATATGTAAAATTCTGTCTATAGCCATTTCATCCTGGCATCTGATCTTGCCAGATCTGCAAAGCTAAGCAAGGTCAGGCCTAGTTAGTAGTGGATGGGAGATTGCCTAGAAATACTGGGTGCTGTAGGCTCAGGAGAAGGAACCAGCAGCCCACTCCAGAAAAAATCAGCCATCGAAAACCCTATGAATAGCAGAGAAGCACTGACATAGTACCGGGCACGGCAGTTTTGGGTAGTGTTTTGTTCTGTTGTATATAGGGTCTCTATGAGTCAGACCCAACTCAATGGCACCTAACAACAACATGTAAAATTTTCTTAAAACAAAGCTTGGCATAGCCGGGAGCAGTGGCGCATGCTTGTAATCCCAGCGGCTCCGGAGGTGGAGCCAGGAGGATTGCAAATTCAAGACCAGAGGCAGTCTGTGTAATTTAGTGAGATCCTGTCTCAAAAAGTAAAAAGAAGGGCTGGGGCTGCAGCTCAGTGGTACAGCACTTGCAAAGAATGCAAGTGTGAGCCCATGGGTTCAACCCTAGTACCGCAAAACCAAACCAAACCAAACCAAACCAAACCAAACCAAACCAAAAACAACAACAACAAAACCCCCAAAGCTTGGCATATTAAGGTGCTATGTGTTCTGTGGTCCCAAACATGTAGAAAAAAGTTTTTGATGACAGAAATTGGAAGAGGTATATTCCAGTTAGCAGAGAGAACAGAAGCATATAGATAGAAAAATAACACTCTGCTAATAAGACTTTTTTCCCCCAAGCTGTTAAACCTTTCCCACTCTTCTCTTTCCACATAGGAGAATTTTAAACATTCAACTTCTGTATTCTAGATCAAGCATATAATTTCTTCTTTAAATATGCTGTCAACATCCTCATAATTCAAACAAATACTTTTATAACTTTTCAGTCAGCATTTCCTAATTTTCCCTTTGGTAATCAAGTGCAGATAGACAAACCAAATCCCAGAGTGGTAAGTTTACCTACCCCACAGTGAGACTGTGAAATCACCAAAACACAAATGATCCAGCTCCAGAGTAGACCAATATCCAAAAATTTAGTATAATCCAGAAATGTACAAATATCATATGCAGACATAGGGTCCCTCTTTATGACAGACTGCCACTCAAAACAAACATTTTGAGGTTAAATACAGCGGAATGCTAGAAATCCTAAATACCCACGACTTTTTTAAAAAATCATACAAAATTGAAATATCCTGGCAAGTAGTGGTTATATTAACTCCTTATCAACTACATTATATAGTGGTGATTTTGTTATAAATGAATCACTTCTCTAAAAAGAGGTAATAATTTATGTCTCAAATGAACTTTAAAATAATTATATTTGCTTATTAGAATGATATACATAAAAAGATGATACATATTTAATGATGCATTTTAATCACCTGGTATAGTAATAACTGGACAAGAATTGAAATATTCTGAAAAGAGCTCAGCATTTAAAGTCGCACTCATTAGAATGACTTGAAGAGTTGGCCTCTGCAACACGAGGTCCTTCAAAACTAGCAGCAAGAAGTCACTAAAGGAGACAAAAGAAACATCTGAGAATCAAACAGATTCGATATATGAAAAATAATAACTTCTGATGCATTTGGAGCAAGGAATATGTAAGACCTACGTGGAAAAAATTGGAACACTCATAGAAAGATATGCCATGTTCTTGGCTGTGAACATTGAATGTGTGTGTGTGTGTGTGTGTGTGTGTGTGTGTGTGTATGTGTGAGACATACACACACATTTTTTTTCTGGCACTGAGGATGGAACCTAGGACTTTGCACTTGAGAGGCAAGTGCTCTATCACTGAACTAAATCCCCAATCCCAACATTTAATATTATAAAAATATTTGGCATAGAGATGTAGCTCAGTGGTAGATTACTTGCCTAACATGCATCAGGCCCTGGGTTTAATTCCTAGCATCATCATACAAACAAAAAGTATAAATTCTCTCTCAAACAAATTAAATTCAATGAAATGCCAATCATAGTACTAACAGGATTTATCATCAAATTTGATAATTTTGCTTTTTGATATATACAGGTACATAGAAAGGCATATACAAAGATTTTTATTTTAGCATTGTTTGTAATAGTAAAACAATAGAAACTACCTAAATGTCCATCAACCAGGAAATGGTTACCTAAAACAGTATCATCCAGTCTATGAATAACACGAAACAGATTAAAAAGAATAAAACAGAGCTCTAAATAGTGACATGCAAACATTTCTAAGAAAAACTATTAATGGAAAACAAACAAAACAAGTTGTGGAATGATATGTGCTATAGAGTAGCAATACCCTAACTAGTCTCTTTGCTTTGGCCTTTGCCTCCTTGCAATCCAGACTCAAGACATTTGACCAAGAGCTTTGTTTAAATGGCAATCTGACTGTGCTACTCTTTTGATGACAATCCTTTAATGCTTTCTCATTAAAGTCCTTACAAGACATAGTCTGCATTCCTACCATTCATTTCCAATTGCTTTCTCCCTTACTCATTCAGCAACAGCACACTGTTGTTGCTGTCCTTGAGGTATGTGCTTTAGGGCCACTGTACATGTCATTACTCTGCCTGATGGGTTTCTCCCAGGTATTCACATAGGTAGCACCCTCATTTGCTTCAAGTCTTTACTCCAAAAATATCTGTTCAGCAAGGCCTTCCTTGGTTATTCTAATTAAAATGTCAAATATCCCCCTCCTTTGGATTTCATATTGTCTTTTCCCTGCTTTATCTTTTCTTCTTAGTGCTTAATATACTCTGTATTGCACTTATTTACCTTGCTTATTGTTGGGGCCCCTCAATAATTAGAATGTAAGCTCCATAAATCTGAGGATTTTGGTCTATTTTGTTCACTACTCCAGGGTATAGAATGATACATAGGACATACTAAGCGCTCAATGGATATTCATTAACTAACAAAATGAATATATCATTTGTGTGATGGAAAAAAAGGTCTGAAAACAAAAGAAACTGTTTGTTTGTTTTTGTGGTACTGGAGATTCAACCTAAGTCCTTGCACATGCTAGGCAGCACTCTACCAATTGAGCTACACCCTCAGCCCTTAAAAGTAACTATTTCTTCAGCATATTTTCCCATCATACCCTCATATTAGTGTACTTATTTTTTTTTAATAGTCACACCTATAATCCCAGTGACTCAGGAGGCAGAGGTAGGAGGATCGCAAGTTCAAGACCAGAGGTAGTCTGTGTAATTTATGGTGACCCTGTCTCAAAAAGTAAAAAAAAAAAAGGGCTGGGGGTGTAGCTCAGTGGTACAGCACTTGCAAAGCATGCAAGCGTGAGGCCCTGGGTTCAACCTCCATCAAGTACTCCAGGAAAAAAAAAATAGTCTTCTGGTTATATATTTTCCCTATTCAGTCCTTAAAAACATTTTATCAGCTGGGATGGCTTCAAATTTCAAGTTTTTTTTTTTTTTTTTTTTTTAGTTTTGTAGCCATTGTCTCCTTCTCTGTCAGTCCACCAAGTTTACTTATCCACTTCTCTCTTCTTCAAAAGATATTTATAAAATAGTACTTTTTGGGAAAACCTCATTATTTTTCTGAGACCTTCTCCTATGGTTTTTTGTTTTGCTTTGTTTTGAAATTCATCTAGGGCAAGATCCACCTGATAAACTCTGATTAATGCCACCTAGGTGTGTGGCCCTTCCTGGGTTTTGAAAATACTCAAAATTTTGACTTTGAGTATCAGCTCTTTAAGGACTTCCAATTCCTTAAAATAAAACTTTGAACCCTTTATTATACATGGTTTATACGGACCTGGAAGATCTGGCTCCCCCTTCTTCTCCCTGCCACTTTACCTCTCATTCACTATACATCAGCCCTTCAGTTCTGGACTCACTAAGCCCCTTTCCTCTGCAGAATCTTCCTATACATGCTGTCCTTGCTCTCATTTGTCGCATGGCAGTTTCTTTCATAGTTCAGTTAAATGTCATAGTTCAGTGTGGGGGGGGTGCATAGCTGTGATCCCAGTTCTTGAGAGGCTGAGGCAGGAGGATCACTAGCTCGAGGCCAGCCTGGGGTACACAGGGAGTTTCAGACCAGTGTGAGCTACATAATGAGACCTGTCTAAAAAAACCAAGGGTTGCCGGACACAATGGCACACACCTGTAATCCCAGTGACTCAGAAGGCTGAGGCAGAAGGATTGTGAGTTCAAGGCCAGAGATAGCTTGTGCAATTTAGAAAGACCATGTCGCAAAATAAAAAATAAAATTCAGGTCTGCAGGTATAGTTCAGTGGTAGCACGCATGAGGCCCTGGGTTCAACCTCCCAGTACTGCAAAACAAAACAAAACAAAACAAACAAAACAAAGCAAAACAAAACAAAACAAAACAAAGGGCCTGAGATGTAGCTCCGTGATAAAGCACTTGCCTTGCATGGGCAATGCCCTGGGTTAAAGCCCCACCACTGCCAAAAAAAATAAATAAATAAAAATAAATAAATAAAAATAAATAAATAAAAAGGCATCTCTTCAGAAATAATGGTCTCTAAACATCTTATGGGTCTCTCCCTCCAAAGGCAGCATCCTGTTTATTCCTTCATACTACTTCAATTTGTAATTACTTATTTAATTGCTTACTTGTTCATCATTTCTTTTTCCTATCAGACTATAAGAGACAAGGGGGACCCATATGTTTGTTCAACATTGTATCCCCAGAATCTTAATATATCACTTAGCACTTAATACAGGCTCAATAAATATTTGAATGATTGTTGATTGAATGACCAAAAGAACAGAGAAAGAAGCACATATTGAGCAATCCATCAACTACAGCATGCGTGACCTGTGCCATTCCTACCAAGTATGGTACCCAGCTCAGTATGATGCCCATGACAGTGTGCAGAATCCCTTCTAATCTAATAGGATGACTCTGTCTAATAGGATGACTCTCCTAGTGATATGCTAGGAGATATGCTTTCTTACCATGGTTAGTGCCACAGACCCCAGAGATCAAGAAAGCACTTCCTCTTCTCTAACTTAGTTTACCTGATGGCAAATTATCATTACAAAGTTTATGAAAGTGAATTGGAAGCAGAACAAAATTTTCTCAGCCATGTTTTCATTTTATAGGTGTAGGTGTTCTTTGGGAAAATCTTCATTTTACCTTTCTTCTGTCCTCTCATGAACTTCATCAATAATGATATGGGTGACCCCTTGCAGAGCTGCATCTCCTTCTAGCCTTCTCAGCAACACTCCTGTGGTGCAGTATAACAGTCTGGTGGCTGAGGACTTAAAAGGGCAATATTGAGCATTAATGAAATTTTTGAAAAAACATTTACTGGCAAAGCCATTTTGGATGGATGAGGATAAAGGATATTGAAAACACCAGTAGTTCTATTTAATACAAAACAATAATAACTATACAACTTCTTGTGGGCACAACAATAAAATCTTTTCAGCTTTGTATCAAAAACTTAAGTTTAAGATTCTCCTAAAAAGCGTTCAAAAATATCATAAAACTTTAAAAAAAAGTAAGTGATGAAATCAATTCTAAATTGATTGAGCATTTAATATTCTAATAAAGAATAAAAAGTTTTCATAAAGGAAATTTGGTACAATCAAATAAGAGTACTTATACCAAAATATTTCTAAAGGAACTTTAACCCTAATTGTTAATTTTAAAAATAACCCGAATGTATACATCCCAAATTGCCCATCAGTCTCCAGACCCCCGCAATTATTTATATCTAAAAACTCTAAATTTCTACTACTAGAAAATATGCAGAACATACAAACCTTGACACTTTCTAACCGAATCTGGTATCCAACAGTCATGCCCACCCGTTCTGCTCTTTCTTTAGCAACACGCTCAGCAACAGAGATTGCAGAGATTCGTCGGGGTTGGGTACAGATGATGTTTGCCACCTTCTCAGGTGGCCCATTCAGAGAATCATCCAGAATAAACTGTGGAATCTGTGTGGTTTTCCCACATCTGTATGTCAAAACAAATGAGTCCTAAAATGAAGTTTTCAAGGGCTAGTTAACAAAGCAATCACAGCCAATGAGGAGTGACAAAGCTAATCAGCTTCATCTATCTTATAAAACTACCCACTGACTTAGTACCAGTTGCTGTTGCTGTTAGGTGTCATGGAGTTGGATCTGACTCATAACGACATTATGTGCAACAGAACAAAACACTCCTCACCACTGTGCCCAGCACTATGTCATTGCTTCTCTGCTATTCATAGGGTTTTCAATGGCTGATTGTTTTGGGAGTGGGCTGTCACATCCTTTTTCCATTTTTGTGGTGCTGGGGATCAAACCCAAGACTTCTACGTCTAATAAATTCTACAGATGTGTACTCAGATGAATAGGGCAATCAAATAATAGTTTCCTATCATTTCCAAAATTAGGACTATTGAATAGATCTAAGGTTAAGATCTACAAATGCCTCTAGGTGAACTGTACATATAAACCTTAAAGGAATATTAGCTTATGATTATTAAGATGTTTTATATTTTTCCTTTTGATGTGTATTGATTTGAACATAAGTGGACTGAGGCTAAAAAGATAAAAAACTAGAAGATACAAGCTCACTACTAAATTAGTGAGTCTGGGCACAAATATAATTATTAAACTGTGTACTTGTGAATTAAGAACTAAATTAAGCCTGCAACTTTTCCCTGCTAAATAGATTTGCATATCATGGAGAGTGTGTAACAGGAAATAGAAATGTCCTTTATGTTGTTCTTAAAGGAAACAATAAAAGCTTTAAGGAAATTAGAATAAATTCAGAAGATGAAAAGCTTTCAAGCTAAATATTCTAGAACTGTCCTTGAAAATAGTCCTTGTTAAAAGTCTGCAGTTGGGGGCTGGGCGTGGTGGTGCACACCTGTAATCCCAGTGGCTCGGGAGGCAGAGGCAGGAGGATTGCAAGTTCGAGATCAGAGGCAGTCTGTGTAATTTACAGAGGCCCTGTCTCAAAAAATAAAACAATGGGGTGGGGGTGGGGCTGCTCAGTGGTATAGCACTTGCAAAGCATGCAAGCATAAGGCCCTGGGTTTAACCCCCAGTGCCTCAAAAAAATAAAAAGTCTGCAGTTGGACCTTCTGTCTTAAAATTGTTTCAAGGCAGAGGTATACCTGTCTATAAATCCCTAGATGAATTTCTGAGGACTTGTTTGTTTTTTCAGTAGTAAGGGGTTGAACCCAGGGCCTCATGCATGCTGGGTAAGTGCGCTACCACTGAGCTGTACCCCTAGCCTCTTTATGTGTGTGTGTATGTGTATGTGGTACTGGGGGGCTGAAACTAGGGCCTTGAGCATACTTTGCAAGTACTCTTATCACTGAGCTGAAATCCCAATTTTTTTTTTAAAAATTTTTTTATCTTGAAACAAAGTCTAGCAAAGTTATACAGGCTGCTTCTGGCCTTAAATTCAGTAATCCTCCTGCCTCCACTGTTCCTGGCTCAAATTTCACTTTTACTTTTCCTTCTTTTTTTTTTTTTTTTTGGTTTGGTTTTGTTGTGATAGGGCTTCGCTGCACAGCCCAAGCTGTCCTAGAATGCACTATGTAGACTAGTCTGGCCTTGATCTTGCATCCATCCTCCTGCCTTAGCCTCCAAAGTACTGAGGTTATAGGAGTGCGCCACCATGTCTGTCCTAACTTCTTTTATTTTTAGTTTGAGACAAGGTCTTGCTGAGTTGTGTAGGTTGCCTCTGGCCTCAAACTCATGATCCTCCTGCCTTTGCCTCCCGAGTCACTGGGATTACAGATATGTGCCACAGCATCTGGCTTAGTTTTGGTTTTTGTAATTGGTCTGTACAACCTATAGAAGTGGCAATAAGCCTCTGTGGAATATTATTTAATACTTAACAGGGAAAAATGCAAATAATACCAGGTATAGGTTTTTAAAAAGTAGAACTGGCTATGATAACCAATGTATTATTGTATTTATACGTAAAAGCTGCATTACAAATAAATTACTTTCTTACCCAGTCATACCACTTATGACAACCACTTGGTACTTGCTCAATAATTTAAGAATGGTTTCTCTTTCTTCCCAAGCAGGGAGTGATTGTCTTTCTTGTAGAATTGACTGGAACTGTCTGGAAGCCTAATAAAATCAAGGATAAAGCATCAGTTACATTACTTTTAATTACCTGTAACAAAGCTTTGAATCCACAAGCCCATAGTTAGGTGAACCCTTTCTGCTCTTTCCTTAGCAATTTGTTCTTAAAGAATGCAGAGATCTGTCAGGATTAGCTGCAATGACTTTAGTCAGAAGGCCAGTAGCTTAACCAGAATAACCTGCAGAATCTGTATAGTTTTCCTACATCTGAATAAACTAGAAGATCTTTTAAGTGAAACAAACCTCTCTTGCTTAGTAACTATCCAGTTCTTCCTAACTATACCAGCAGTGTCTAACAGAACTTTCTGTGTTCATGGGAACGTTCCATACCTGCGCTGTCCAATATAGCAACTCCTGGCCACAAGTGGCTACTAAGCCCTTGAAATATGGGTAGGGCTTGTAAGGATCTGAATTTCATGAATTCATTCAAATTTAAATAGCCAAAAGTGGTCAGGAGCTTCTACAGTGGATAGCACAGCTCTACAAAATATTAGATTTTTCCTAAATTAATAATAAGAGCATTTGCCAAAGGGTTATTTTTGGCTTATCACCACACTGTGTAAATTGGATTCACATCTAATGGCCAATGCCCTAAACACTGTATTACACATTAAAATTATGAGGTGGAAAGGACAGAGAGAGGGTAGTTAGACAAGAAGAATAACTTCTAATGTTGTATAGCATAGTAGAGTAACTAAAGCTAACAAAAATTAATTACACATCTCAAAATAGAGATTTTGAATGTTCCCAAGACAAAGAAATGACAAATGTTTGAGGTAAGAAATATGCCAAGTACCCTGATGTAGTAATTACATATTTTATAAATTTATTGAAACGTCACATTGTATCCTATATGTATGTTGTTATTGTTAGGTGCCGGCGAGTCGGTATCCGACTCATAGCGACCCTCATAGGGTTTTCAATGGCTGACTGTTTCAGGATTGCCTTGGGAGTGGATTGCCAGGCCCTTCTCCCATTTTTGTGGTACTGGGAATTGAACTCGGGTCCTCAGAGACTGCAGCATAGCGCTCTACCAACTGAGCTAAATCCCAGCCCCCTATATGTATAGATATGTGTTAATTAAAATTTTTTTAAAATTTAATGGAAAAAACTATACTTTTGAAATGTATAAGAATTTATACTAACATGTGATTTCCTGCACATAATTTTCATATAAATTTGTCACACTAACCAAAGTGACTATTTTTGTCTCTACAATCTTATTTATGATTATTTTATATACATTTTGATGTTCTATAGGTATTATACTATACTTTTGATAGTGTTATACCATGTTAAAAATCAGAATCACAGAACTTTAGAACTATAAGGGGCCTTGTTATTATTGTTAGGTGCTGTGGAGTCAGGTCTGACTCACAGCAATCCTATGTACAACAGATGAAACACTACTCAACACTGTGCTGTGCCCTGCACTATGTCAGTGTTTCTCTGCTGTTTATAGGGTTTTCAATGGCTGATTATTTTGGGAGTGGGCTGCCGGGTCCTTCTCCCAAGTCTATAGCACCCAGTATTCCCAGGCAGTCTCCCATCTAAGTACTACCCAGGCCTGATCCTGCTTAGCTTCTGAGATCAGATGGGATTGGACACCAGGGTGATACAGCTGTAGACAGAAGGGGCCTTAGACAGCATTTAATCCAATCTCTAAACTCATTAAACAACTCACCTTTGCCCTACATGCAACTGTGCCTTCAGAGTCCACTTATGATTTATTTAAAAATAATCTCATGTGAGTGAGGTAAAAACACCAGAAACTTTGGAAACAGAACTGGCTTGCCATTTACTATCTATGTGACTTTGAGCACATTATTTATCCCGTGAGCCTTGAAATGTGGTATGAGTCCCTCCTCATCTTTCCCATTTTAGACATTGATTTTCTAATGTAAATCACAGTGTTAATATTCTGTTCATATATCAGACTATCATAGTATCAAAGAGACACAATTCTGAGAAATATTTAGTATATACCAATACATGCATTTGATATTTACCAATTGAGGGGGTTTCCAAAATCACCTAGCACATGCACCCAAGTTTGCTGTGGCATGTAGAGACTCTAACTACTCAGGTTAGGTGTTGTGGTGCATGCTTATATTCCCAATTCTTGGTAGGCTGAAGTAGGAAGAGTGGGAATTCAAGGCCAACCTGGGCTATACAACAAGACCCTATCCCAAAAAGCCAAAACAAAAACTAACAACAACAACAAAAAAAAACCTACAAAAAAAAAAAAAAAAAAAAAAAAAAAAAAAAAAAAAAAAAAAAAAAAAAAGAAAGAAAAGAAAAGAACAGAACTTAGGATGAAAGTGAACCAAAAAAATACTAGGGAGAAATAACCAAAGCCTCTTAATCCCTAACCCCTTTATCCAGATGTCAAGAAGGCAGTGCTAGAACTTCCTATCAGCATACTGTACCTGTTTTATATGGAACTGCTTGCAGATTTTACCATTTTCAGCATGTACTGACTTTGCCTGCCAGTCATATCTTTTGGAAATCTTTTTCTTAAGGTTCACATAGCTTTCATTCTCCACTACAACTGGTATAGGACCTTCATCCTCATCTGCTTCCTCCTCAGGTTCTGATTCTTTTTCAACTTGAAGGCAATGGAAGGAAACATTTTCAATTTGTCATTTCTTTAGCAAAGAAGCAAAGTCACTGTCTAACAAAGTAACAACAACAAAACCATAAAATGCAGGAAAATCTTGAAACTTGTAAAGCAGGTTCATTCATTTCAGTGGTACTACTACTACTAAAGAACTTAAAATGCATCTTTAAATAAGCTTTACTCAAGTGTAAGTAGTATTGTTGAATCAGATTAAAAAAAGAATTAATATGCAAGGAATTAACACAGGAATGTTTCAACAATTTGCAAGTGTCACCAAAATTCAAAAGCATAAAACAACTCAAGTGTCTATCAAAACAATGAACTGATCAACAAAATGTAGTATGCCCATATAATAGAATATTATTCAACAAGAAGGAAGGAAGTACTAATACATCTATGACATGGATGAACCTTGAAAATGTTATGCTAGCCGCACGTGGTGGCGCACGCCTGTACCAGCCGCTGGAAAGGCGGAGGCAGGAGGATCGCAAGTTCAAGACCAGAGGCAGTCTGTGTAACTTAGCAAGACCCTATCTCAGAAAATAATAAAATCTACAAAATGGGCTGGGGGTGCAGCTCAGTGGTCCAGGCCCTGGGTTCAACCCCTAGTACTGCAAAAAAAAAAAAAAAAAAAAAAAGAAAAAGAAAAGAAAAAAAAGAAAATGTTATGCTAAGTAAAAGAATCCAGCCTGAAAAAGCCATATATTATTTTATTTCATTTCTATAAAATGTCCAAAACAGGCGCTGGGTGCAGTGGCACACGCCTATAATCCCAGCAACTCGGGAGGTGAAAGCATGAGGATTGCAAGTTCGAGACCAGAGGCAGTCTGAGTAATTTAGCGAGACACTGTCTCAAAAAAGTAAAAAAATGGGCTTATGGTGCAGTCCAACACTTGCAAAGCATGCAAGCACGAGGCCCTGGGTTTTACCCTCAGTACTGAAAAAAAAAAAAAAAGTCCAAAACAGGCAAATTTATAGAGATAAACTATAGAATAGTGGTTATCAGGGGTTGAAGAGGAGGGTAATAAGAAGGGACTGCTAGTAAGTACAGGGTATATTTCATGGCCCCCATACATCTGTCAGTTTGCCTCACTGTGGGGGCTTGTGTGTTGCCATGAGGTTGAAAGCTATGTCACCAGTATCTCAGATACCAGCAGGGTCACCCAGGGTAGACAGGTTTCAGCTGAGCTTCCAGACTAAGACAGACTAGGGAGTAGCACCTGGTGAACAACTCCCGAAACAAGTAGCCATTTGCTGATGGGGTACAACTCAAAATGAGAAGAAACAACTCTAAATATCCATTAATTATTGGAACATGGAATGTACATAGTATGAATTGAGGAAAATTAGAAATCATTAAAAGAGAAATGGAGTACATAAACACTGACATTCTAGGCATCAGTGAGCTAAAATGGACTAGAATGGGCCATTTTGAGTCAGATAATCATATCTACTATGCTGGGAATGACAAACTAAAGAGAAATGGGGTTGCATTCATTATCAGAAAAGACATCTCAAGATCCGTCCTGAAATACAATGCTATCAGTGTATCCATACACCTACAAAGAAGGCCAGTTAATATGACTATTATTCAAATTTATGCACCCAGCACTAAGAGCACATATGAAAGAAGGGAAGATTTCTACAGCTTCTGCAATCTGAAATAGATCGAACATGCAATCAGGACATACAGATAATTACTGGTGACTGGAATGCAAAGGTTGGAAACAAAGAAGGCTCAGTAGTTGGAAAATACAGCCTTGGTCACAGAAATGATGCTGGAGATTGCATGATACAATTTTGTCAGACCAATGACCTTTTCATTGCAAATACATTTTTTCACCAACATAAATGGCAACTATACACATGGACTTCTCCAGATGGAACATACAGGAACCAAATTGACTACATTTGTGGAAAGAGACAACAGAAAAGCTCTATATCAAATGTCAGAGCAAGATGAGGTGCTGACTGTGGATCAGATCATCAACTTCTCATATGCAAGTTCAAACTGAAACTGAAGAAAATTAGAACAACAGCAACAACATATTTGAGGGGGATGATAATATTCTGGAATTAGACAGTAGTCATGATTGCACTACTCTGTAAAATATAATTGTTGTTGTTGTTTAGTGCCGTTGAGTCATGTCCAACTCATAGAGACCCTCATAGGGTTTTCAGTAGCTGATTGTTTCGGGATTGCCTCGGGAGTGGATTGCCACGTCTTTCTCCCATTTTTGTGGTGCTGGGAATTGAACTTGGGACCTCAGAGACTGCAGAGCAGCGCTCTACCAACTGAGCTAAATCCCAGCCTGTAAAATATAATAAAGACCACTTAATTGTGCACTTTAAAAGGATGAATTTTATGGTATATAAATTCTATCTCAATAAAGCTATTAAGAAAAAATCCAGCTAGGCATGGTGGCAAAAACCTATAATCCTAGCTACTCAGGAGGTGGAGGCAAGAGGATCACAAGTGCACGGCCAGAGGCAGCCTGTATAACTTAGTGACACCTTGTCACAAGATACAAAATAAATGGGTTAGAGGTATAGTCCAAGGGTAAAAGTACTTGCAATGTATGCATGAGAGGCCCTGGGTTCAACCCCTGGTTCAGAAAAAAAAAAAAAAAAAAGGAAATAAGAAAGAGTCCATGACACATAATTTGTTATTTTCCAAACAACATTTGAATCCCATGTACTAGAAGCTGACACTGGAAGTGAAACAGGAGGTTAATAAGCAAACCCAGCTAATTGTCCAGCATCCATATCTCAGCTTCACTGTTCTCTATTTATTGATGTTTACCCAGGAAGCTCTTGTGAAAGAACAAAAACTTTTGCTTTTCTGAGAGACAGCAACAAATCAGAGTGAAATCTTTGATGAAAGCTGGAAAGAAGATAAATTTGTGGTGTAAGAATCTGTGTGACAAACCTGGATCTAAACAAAGCCAGAAGCCTACATAAACATTTCTTTTTCTCTTTCTTTTTTTCCTTTTGTTTTGTTTTGTTTTGTTTTAGGATAAGGTCTTGCTACATAGCCCCCAGAAGGCCCCGAACTTGCTATGTAACCTAAGCTGGCCTCCAAATTGTAGCAATCCTCCTGCCTCTGCCTCTCAAGCAATTTCTAGTACAAAAGTGCACCACCACACCGGGCTAAGCATTTCTTTATTTAAGGATTTAGAGGCTTATAAACACAGCCCAATTCTAATGAATTCTGGCAGCATAGTACACTAAAAGCAGGAGGGTAAGATTAGTATATATAAGAAGTAATCATATGAAGTCAAATGAATTAAATGAAACAGATTTTCATTGCCTTAAGGTCTTTCCAACCCTCCAAATCTATATAGTTAAAATAACCTTAGAGAACACCCCAAATTTCCAATTCAGGGAGCTCAATCACAGTGACACAATTGGGACTCACAACTGAAATGAGGAACAATCATAGTTCAGGGGGTTCTCACTCCTTTTGTCTACTGGGCTGAACAACTTGCTCAATACCACTGGGCGATCCTAGACCAGCCTCAGAAGTTTTGACTTTGGTTTCCATCATTTTGGGTGCCTCCTCCCCCACGCACGATCAAACTTTACATACCTTCTGAAGTTTGATTTGAAACAAAAGAATTATTTGGAATCACTGGTTTATGACAGGCAAGATTATTTATCCGGGTCCCAGAGGGTATTGGCAAAAGGTTCACGGGAGGATCACTATACTTGTGATGGGTATTTGTTAGCAACTTGAGAATTTCTGATTCTTCCTCTAAAAGAGTTATCAAAGAATATACAACAGGTTCTGAAGTTTTTGCAAATGTCAATGCTTTGCCATAAAGGAATTCAGAAATATGTAAACGACAAGCCAGAGGTAGATTCTCATTTGTGGAATAAAATGCTACAAGGGGAGCTTGGTAGGGGTATTTGTGGTCTTTAGAAAATCGAACTTCAAGCTCATATAAAAAAGATGCATCTTCATTAGCATTAAGGTGAGAATCATCTATAATTCTTTCCACTCTCCCAACAATTTGATCTGGGGGCACTTCATGTTTGAATTTGCATTTTGATCCAAATTTACAATTTCCTTTGAGGTAAAATTTACAGGTTTCAAGTGAAGTGTCCTGTACATTTTTGGTGCTTTCCTTTTGCTTGGATTTGCAGAATTTACTTGTCAAATATTCTAGATCCAATCCAATGGTCCAGACTCTGTTCTGAATTCTTTCTATGAATTTTTCTCCGCAGATTGACTTGAGAGCAAGTGCCTCTTCCTGTCGCTGCTCTATACACTCATCTAAGCTTATATGGCCAGCTGCCTCAGGGATCTTCATTCTTTCTCCAAATGCCTCTAAAAAGCACTGCATGAGTAGATGCTCTAGTGCTGCCCCCAAATCTCCATCACAAATCCTCAGGGCTGCTTGACAGCGCTCCAGGTTGAAACCATACCTGCCAAGGGCAAAACATAAAAAAAAAGAAAGACATGCAAAAAGTATTATCACATCACTAAAGCGGAAATCTTTTAAATATGTTTGTATGAAATTATGACTACATATGAGTAGGGCTTCTATTTTGAAAAAAGATTTCTGATAATACTAATTCCTACAGTCACAGTGGCGCATGCCAGTAATCCCAGTGATGTACTTGGAAGGCAGAGGCAGGAGGCAGGGGGATCCAGAGTTCCAGGTCAGAGGCAGCCTGTGTAACTTATCAAGACCCTATCTTAAGATTAAAAAAAAAAAAAAAAAAAAAAGGCCGGGCGCAGTGGTGCACGTCTGTAATACC
>VMDO01000749.1:65940-78615 GCA_007922755.1 Pedetes capensis
GGTGGGGGGGCTGGGGATGCAGCTCAGTGGTAGAGCACTTGTAAAGTATGTGTGATGCCCTGGGTTCTGTCCCCCAGTACCTTAAAACACAAACAAACAAACAAAAACCCCAACTAATTCCCTCATTCTAACAGATAAAATATTTGGCATATCAGGCCCTGCTGGAACCTGCACAATAGGACAGTATGTGAGGAAGGGTAATTAGGTTTATAATATGATTTCACTTGCACTGAATTCTATAATTCCCATAAAGAATAAAAAACAATCACCTGGAAAGTCTCTGCACCGCAAATGGTGACACGGTACGTTCTGGAACATGAGGCTCCACTGGGCCTACATCAGTATATTCCCACGGATCAGAGTCAGGAACAAGGGAAGGTTCTTGTCCAGCTGGCCAGTACTGCTCATCATCACAACAAGCAGGCTCGTCATCTTCCTCCTCTCCAGAAATGCCTCTTCTAGCAAAGGTAGTATTTTCATGTATTAGATATCAATTTCTACTTAATTCAGAGAAAAATTTAGCAAGGGTCTTCGAATTTAATTCACAGAACCAAGGACATAGGATCTTGACTATTCTTTAGTTGTTGATTTAATCTTTTATTGAACTATTAATTTATATCTTGGTAATTGACATTTATCAGGCATTCATTACATGCAATATAATCTGTGAAGTGCATCAGTAGCTGATTTAATCTTTTAACAAACTGTTAATTTGTATCTTGGCAATTCACATTTATCAGGCATTCATTACGTGCCAGGTATTCTGTAAGTGCTTTATACGTACTAACTTTTAAAATCTTCATAATAACCCTCTTGGCCATGGTGGCACACACTGGTAATCAACTTGCTGAAGAGGATGAGGCAGGAGGATTGCAAGTTTGAGGTTGACCTGGGCTACACTTTGGGCTGGGGTTTAGCTCAGTTGATAGAGTGCTGCTTGGCACTCTCTGAGGACCCAGGTTTGATCCTTAGTACCACAAAAACAGAAGGACTTGGCAACACATTCCCAAAGTAATCCTGAAAACACTCAGCCACTGAAAACCCTATTGGTGCCGGGCGTGGTGGCGCACACCTGTAATCCCAGCTGTTCGGGAGGCGGAGGCAGGAGCATCGCAAGTTCGAGACTGGAGGCAGTCTGCATAACTTAACGAGACCCTGCCTCAAATACAGTAAAAAAATGGGCTGAGGGCGCAGCTCAGTGGTCCAGCACTTGCAGAGCATGCAGGTGCGAGGCCCTGGGTGCAACACCCAGTACTGCAAAAAAAAAAAAAAAAAAAAAAAAAGAAAAAGAAAACCCTACGGGTTGCTGAATCAGACCCAACTCAATGGCACCTAACAACAACAACAACAATAACCCTGCCACATACTACTGGAAGTCCCAGTTTTCAGATTATCAACTAAAATTTAAGAGAGGACTTGTAACTACCTAAGGTCACACAATAAGGAGCAACTAGAGATCTCACCCAGGTATATATGACCCTAGAGCATGTGTTCTTAACCACAAAAACCCTGAGCTATCTTCTCTCTCTCATTTCATTCATAAATACTGTCCATTTTTTTCTTCTTTACTGCATAATCTCCTTTCCTAAATCTTAGACAAATAAAAGATAGGATGAAATTTTGGCTCTTTATGTCTGACCCCTCATTAAATCTATCCAGAAAGAATTTTTTTTGGGGGGTAGGGTGAGGTTAGGGATCGAACCCAGGGCTTTGCATATGCTAACCAAACTACTCATTAATTCTACCAAATGGAAAGAACTTCTCCAATTGAAACAATAAAACAAAGGGGTCAGAAATGCCAGTGGAGAGGTAGAAGGGAAGTAGCTAAGATTTGAGAATAAAATCTGTTTCATTTAGGCAGATGGTCATGAGAAATATAATCTTAAAACTTCATCTAATCAACTCAATATGTGTTCCTAGAATAGTACTTCTATTTGTTCACTACAAGGTTTTACGTGGAAGATTATCAATAAGGCAAGTACTGAACCTGTATTAGCACTGTCCTGGGAAAAAAGAAAGATAAGGCAATTTGTATTATTGCTCATGGATGGTACAAAGCAAACCCACTCTAAAACTGTGGCTGAATAATTCTACTTGTATTTCTCTTGGCTCACTTTAAATTAATTATATGGTTACAACAGGATCAGTATTAATATAGTATTCCAAAGATACACAGGACCTTCACACACTGCCAATATGTCTTCCTTGGTATAATAATTTACTCAAAATAATTTACTCAGATCCAGCATCCGCATCCTGTTCTTGCAGGTCTCTCAGAAGAGCTTTTACTTTCTCTTGATTCTCAGAGGTCATATGTAGAGTCTGAAGTTGCACTTTGGCTTTGGGCTTCCATTTAGGGCGTGTCTCTCCTTTGTTTGTGCTACTGCTGCTGGGTCTGCAAAGGACATAAAATTATAATTATACACTCATTTGTCATCAGAAATTTTACTCTCCTCAGAGTTCCCAAATATCCACAATACAAAGTGGATGGTCAAGTATCTTAGAAAAGATGATGATAAATATGAAGAAAATCTCCATTTTCCATAATATTTACCAGATTTCATTATTTTACAACTACTGGAAAACACTAATCATATTCTTAACAACTAAATCAGCCTTCATTAACTTAAGAATCCTTTAGAAAAAGCAATGCTAATGATGATTACTTCTGCACTACAGGGCTTTGAAAAGAAATAAACTACATACAAAGAGTATTATGTTTCATTTTATTTGGTAACCAATATGAAAATAATTGAGTTCCATCTTACTTGGGAATACTAGGCCCTATTTTTATTTTATTTAATTAATTAATTTATTTATTATGTTACTGGGGGTTGAACCCAGGGCCTCACGCTTGCACACTCTGCAAGTTAGACCCTATTTTTAAAATACCCAACTTATCAGTTTCTTGATTATAAAAATAACGTGTTCACTGTAGAAAAGAACAAAGAAGAAAACAAGTCACCCTGAAGCATATCATTTTTTTCATATATACATATAAATTATATGTATATTCCTTATCAATTATATATATATATTTCTTATCAAAATAGTACTGATATTTTGCTAAATTTAAACATTCTTCTATAATATAATTTTAAGTGGTTATACACACAGATCACTGAATTTATTTCACCAATCCTGGAATTTATTTATTTATGCAGTGCTGAGATTGAACCCAGGCCTTGTACATGCTGGAAAAGCACTTTACCACTGAGCCACACCCCCAGCCAGAATTTAGATATTTTTAGGGAACTTTTTAATATCTAAAACAATAAATTCTAAAGTTTAACTTTATTAAATTTCTTTTCTTTTTTCACTTGACATGTTTCATTATAAATTTTCACAGATCTAGAGAAATAGAAGAAAATTTTTCTGTAGTTAAAATCCAACATATTAATGAGACTTTGAAAGGAACCACATATTTATACTTGAACAACTGGGTAGCAAAAGAGAAAATAGAATCTACTATGTTTTGTTTTGCAGTACTGGGGGTTGAACCCAGGGCCTCGCACCTGCATGCTTTGCAAGTGCTGGACCATTGAGCTGCATTCCCAGCCCTTTTTTTTTTTTTTTTTTTTTTTACTTTTTGAGATAGGGTCTTGCTACGCGGACTGCCTCTGGTCTGGAACTTGTGATCATTCTGCCTCCACCTCCCGAGCCACTGGGATTACAGGCATGCGCCACCATGCCAGGCGCTCTACTGTGGGTTGTTTGCAGTGCTAGGAATTGAACCCAGGGCTTCATGCATGCTAGGCAAGTTCTCTACCAGTACTATTTGAGCTACATTGCCAACTCTTTTAAAAATTTGATTTTCAGGAAAAATTTCACTAAATTGCCCAGGCTCACTTTGAATTTACAATCTCCCTGCCTCAGCCTTCAGAGTAGCTGAAGGTGTGCTTGTCTTCAATTGTGGTTTTTGACTACTTAGTTGCAACTTCTGAAAATAACTGTAACCCAGCATCCATCATTTCCCCCAATTTTTTGTTTTGAAAAACTTTAACATAAAAATAAACACCTTGCCAGGCATGGTGTCACATGCCTGTAATCCCAGCAAATCGGGAGGCAGAGGCAGGAAGATCACAAGTTCAAGACCAGAGGCTGCTATTGCTATTAGGTGAGGTCGAGTCATGTCCAACTCATAGCGAGCGTCATAGAGTTTTCAATGGCTCACTGTTTCGGGATTGCCACATCCTTCTCCCATTTTTGTGGTGCTGGGAATCGAACTTGGGATCTCAGAGACTGCAGAGTGGCACACCACTAACTGAGCTAAATCCCAGCCCGGACTAGAGGCAGTCTATGTAATTTAGCAAGACCTTCTCTCAAAAAGTAAAAAAAGTGGGCTGGGGTGCAGCTCAGTGGTACAGCACTTGCAAAGCATCCAGGTGTGAGGCCCTGGGTTCAACTCCCAGTGCCACAAAATAAATAAATAAATAAATAAATAAATAAATAAAATTTTAAAATAAAAATAAATAAAACACCTTTTACCCAGATTTACCAATTGCCATTTGTCTTACATATCTGCATGCCCCCACACACCAGCACCTGTCTTCCTCTTGATGTACATACATATATGCCTATATGTGCCCCTCTCTCAATATATATAGGTATACATATATTGCTGAACCATCTGAATGTATGCTGCAAAAATCCTATTCACCCTTATGTCTTTCAGCAAGTATTTCCTAAGAGCCAAGATATACTCTCATAGAAACACAAAGCCAAGCGCAGTGGTGCACACCTATAATTCCAGGTATTTGGGAGGTGGAGGCAGGAAGATGGCAAGTTCAAGGTCAGAGGCAGCCTGCATAATAGTGAGACCCTGACTCAATATAAAAGAGTAAAAAGTGGGCAGCGGGTGCAGCTCAGTGGTAGAGCACTTGCAAAGTAGGCACAAGGCCCTGAGTTCAACCCCCGGTACCACATACACACACACAAATCCTGTACCACAAAACAACAAAAGACAATACCATTATCACTCGCAAGATATTTTATACTAAGCCAGGCATGGTGGTGCACGCCTGTAATACCAGCAGCTCGGGAGGTGGAGGCAGGAGAATCGCAAGTTCGAGACCAGAGGCAGTCTGCCTAATTTAGCGAGACCCTGTCTCACAAAAAGTAAAAATATGGGTGTGGGTGCAGCTCAGTGGTCTAGCAATTGCAAAGCATGCAAGTGCAAGACCCTGGGTCCAACCCCAGTACCACACACACAAAAATATTTTATATTGATACAATATTATCTAATATACAGTCCATACTCAAAATTTCTATTGCTTCAACCATGTCCTTTACAGTAACAAATCAGAAAAATTTAGTTATTTTTTGAAACTCTTAATTTAGAACAGTTCCTCTGCCTATTTAATAATACTGACTTTTTTTTTTTTTTTGGCAGTGGGGATCAAACCCAGGCCTTGAACATGTTAGGGTTCTACCACTGAGATACATCCCCAGGTATTGATTTTTTGAAACAAAGTCTTACTATGTTGCTCAGGCTGGGCTGGAATTTGTCTGTTTCTTGCCTCTGCCTCAGAATTGCTGAGATTATAGGCGTGCACCACCATGCCTATCTCCTGAAGAACTCATCAGGACAGTTGTCTTATAGAAACACAATTTGGATTTGTCTGATACTGCCTCATACTTAGCAAAAAAAAAAAAAAAAAGAGGAAGGGAAAGGTGGTTCATATGCTCCTATCTCATCCCCCCCCCCACTTATTTATAAACCCCTAAACTTTGCCTTCATCTTGTTACTAAGGATGAAGGATCCTTCATCTTGAAGTCCAATCATTTGCTTTGATATTGTATCTTAGTCTCTAATCTCTTTGAGGGAATCATTCCAGCACCTATCTTTTTTTATTCCCTTTTATCCTGGTGTGGGGCTGTAACTGCCCAAAGGAGTTCCATTTTCTTATTTACATAAAGGTAATACACTGAATGGCAGCAGCTATGGCAAAAGTGACTGGTAATACCAAATGCCCTTGCCTCAGACCCTCCAGTGGCTTTCCATCTTATTTAAAACAATAGCCAAAGTTCGTAATGGCCCATAAGGTCCTATACAGAAGCTGAATTGATCTAACTGAACTTCTTGCCCACACACTCTAGCCACATGGTTCTTTGCCATTTTCTAAGGCTTCTAAACACACTCTTGCCTTAAGAACTTTAAACTTGGTATTCCATTTGCCTTGAATATTTTTTCCTCACATAGGTTCATGGTTTCCTTTTTTTCACTTTCTTCTCCTTGTTCAAATGGTACTCTTTTAGACAGGTCTTCTATATAAAATAGTAACTCTATTCTGGTATTTTGGGCTGGGATTTAGCTCAGTTGGTAGAGCGCTGTGCTGCAGTCTCTGTGGTCCCGAGTTCAATTCCCAGCACCACAAAAATGGGAGAAGGACCTGGCAATCCACTCCCAAGGCAATCCTGAAAGAGCCATTGAAAACCCTATGAGGGTTGCTATGAGTTGGATACCGACTCGACGGCACCTAACAACAACAACATTCTGGTATTTTATATCCCTAGGCTCCTTTCTTTTTCTTCATAGCACTTACTACCTGATACGTTGTATATTTATGATCTTTCTTCCTGTAACATTCTTTTATAAAAATAACTACAACATTTTACTCATTGCTGTAATTCTAGCCCTTAAAACATTACCTGGTACATAGTAGGCACTCAGTAAATATTTGCTAAATGATTGAACAATTAAGACTCCAATAACCTATAATATCTATGTTTTGAAAAACAACAGAGCTGCAGTTAACTCAGATGTTAGGTCTTAAGCCAGATGGTAAGGTGAAAACATAGTTTGAAATTACTCTGAAGGACTCTATAAAATGATGTCAAGTTTGAGACATATATTATTTTTCAATTTATTTAAAACACCATTTTTATTTGTGTTGGAAAAACATGTAGATTCTCTGGTTGAATACTAGATAAAGTACTTGGTTATTTTAGGGACCATGGATGGAGAACATATATTTAAATACTAAAATCATATACTCAGTGGGGCTTAAACTACAAGAAGCACTTGGAAACTGAGTCCAACTGAGGGAATGATGGATTCCTTAGTCCATATCCTGCTCACTATGGGGCCCAGATTCACTTAGTGGCAAGTTTCAACTAATTTAAACTATTAAAATAGCTATTGGTTTCCTTTTTCTTTTTTCTGAATGCATATAATTGAGTTCATTTAAGTTAAAAAGGTGTATGACCCAGTTAAACCCTAGCACTTATGTTCTTTTTTAATACTTAGTTTCGAGTTTTTTCCATGAATGTGAACATGCGCATGTTTATATATGGCTCTAAAGAAATCTTTCCATCTCTAAGAATCCCATTAACAGCTCACAATGCAGTTTGAGAGACAATAAGAATTTTATATGCACACTGTATAAGATGTACTAGTAAAATCTTTACTTTCACTAAACACTTATCAGAATTGCTAGAATTCAGTCTATTCATAATTAAGAGATGAATATGAGAGAAAGGTAGATATGACATCTATTATCAGTCACCACTTGAAAGATCATGGCTGATCTGGCTGGAAAATATATAGCTCATCAACTACAAAGACAGAATACAGTCAAGTTGCATTTTGAGCTGTTTGGTTTTAATGTCAACCTATTGTACCTACAGAATACTTAAAATGTTAATTTTCATTGCTTTTATCTTTTTCAGGGCAGCACTACCTTGGTGTTCAAGCATAGTCTGTTCTGGAAGGCTAGTTGAGTGCCCATCTGTTCAAGTGCTGATCAATTTGAGTGCTAAGCACTTTTTTCTCATAAGAAATAACATAAATGTATTTATTGGTTCTGGCACTATAATGAATGGCTAGTTCAGAAACATGTATGCCACTCACAGACTTAGCAATAAGTTCTTTCTTAAATTCAATTATTGTTCTTACTGTTTTCCTCTTTCTTTCGCTTTTTGTACTAGAAAATTTCTTTGGTGCCATGATGACTATATGGTGTATAGTATATGTATAGATGAAAGAATAATAAAATGAGATCATGAACACAGCACCAGGATAGGTCTTTACTGCTTGAAATCGATGCACAAAGTGATAACTTCCTCTTTGTTTCACATGGAAGCATCCATGGGTAAGTGTGGTGTCTCAGACAGGTTTTAGCACAGTGGTCAAGTGCTGAGCAAGTGATTTGCCATCAATCAGGATTTTCTCAAAAATATTGATTGGAGACCAAAATGTTCCATCACGGAGCAGTTCCAGCACTAAAGTTGACCACTGTACCATATATTCTCGAATCTAACACATACCCTGTCAATAGTTTTACAGGACTGCAAAATCAGATTCAGATTAGAATCACATCCAGATTGGAGTTTTGGTTGCTGACTCTAACGTGCAACTGATTTTGAAGTCTTCTAAAACTTCTGAAAGGGTGTGGATTAGATTTAAGAATATACAGTACTTACTTTTCTGGTAACATTGAGCTCCACAACAATATTACATTCAGTTCACAGTGTCACGTAGGAGTTAAAGTTAACCTCAGACAACCTAGGAAAAAAAGCTGTGATTTATCATCATGCCTTTAGGTGGCACACATCTTTAATCCCACTACTTCGAAGGCTGAGGAAGGAGGATAGTGAGTTTGAGCCCAGCTGGGCTACAAAGTGAGTTCCAGGCCAGGACAGCCTGGGTTAAACAGTGAGACCCTGTTTCAAAAAAAGCAAAAAGAAAACATTACAGAGAGGAACTTTCAGGACTTAAAATGAGAACAATTAAGGGGACCAAATTTACTTGACCATTTTTTTCCTCTTTTGGCCATCTGTTGTTTCATACATTTGTGACTGATACCGTTCACATATATGAACATTCAGAGAGTATAATGACCTGGATGAGCGCTTTGATTCACTGAAGACACAGAAGTCATCTCCATCATCCCAAATTCTACTTGAGGCCTTTCTATTGCCACCACCACTGCCACCACCTCCACCCCCATGAGATTTATTAGTGTGACTCCTGCTTCCTTTTCCTCCTCTGGAAGATCCTTTTCCACCTCCTTTGCCTGGCTTGCCTTTTCTTCTTACTGAAGAACTCATTTTCACCTGAAAGAGAAACAAATACAGATACCTAAAACCAAACCAGTATAATAATCCTTGTTTGTCAAAGTTGTAGACAAAGCCTACTTTAAAGAAATTAAGAAAAATGCAGATTTTGGAAGGGTCAGTGTAGGATCAGAATGAGTAAACTGCATAAAAATTTATAAGAACATGATCTTTAGGCCTAATTTTAGAGAGTTTCTCTATTGCAGATTTCTTAACCAACACAAGGAGAAATTCAAAACACACAAGCCTAGGCCCCAGCCTTAGATTATGATTTGTACCGCAGACCAGCTGCAGCCTAAAATCCAGGGTTTCCCAAAGGCGGATGAGGAGTGGGAGATGGGTACCAGAGGGAGTGTGAATCTGTTCCATTTATTTCCAGATAGCCCAGTCTTTTTATGTTGTTGTTGTTGTTGTTAGGTGCCCTCGAGTTGGTATCCAACTAGCGACCCTCATAGGGTTTTCAATGGCTGACTGTTTCGGGATTGCCTTGGGAGTAGATTGCCAGGTCCTTCTCCTATTTTTGCGGTGCTGGGAATTGAACTCAGGACCTCACAGACTGCAGCGCAGCGCTCTACCCACTGAGCTAAATCCCAGCCCAGCCTTTTTTATACAGAATTACAATTCACTAAATCTTATGAAAGGTCAGAAAAAAGACAAGGAAGTTGGTAGCACTGATGGACTACATCAAAGTTTTGTCATCAATCACTAGATTAAATTGTCACATGAATGTCAGGTGGTGATCAAAGTGGAAGATGAACTTAGAGATAAATTATGTTTACTTTAAAGAGATAAACCAAGGCGGACCTAAGCATCTACATCTCCTGTGACAATTGTTGTTGTTGTTGTTAGGTGCTGTCCAGTCAGTATCCCACTCATAGCAACCCTCATAGGGTTTTCAATGGCTGACTGTTTCGGGATTGCCTTGGGAGTGGATTGCCAGGTCCTTCTCCCACCTGTGACAATTAACTATTCTTAACTTTATGCAGGAATTTAGGGTGGTTTGAGTCCATTGTTATGACAAAGGAGTGCTTTATCTTATCAAAATGATTTGTTTACTGTAGAGCTGTCGGTACAAAGGCTTTTGTTTAAGGAGTTAACCCGCTGTTGGAAGTCATTCAGGAATTTCCCACTCAAGAAAGCCTGAGGCTAGTCAACTCCCAATCTGAATTAGCATTGCCCACAGGGCCAGAAGATTATATATTTTCCATTAATATTTCCCAGAAATCTACAATAGTGACCAATTAAAATTTAAGAAAAAGAAAAGATGAGGTTCCAAGTCCCTCTCCATGAAGAGACCTTTTGGAGGTACTATTCCCTTTTCAGAAGACTTTCCCTCTGAGGCTTAGGAGGTATTCTTCCCCTTTCAGTGGACTTTCCCTCCTATGCCTTTTTAAAGGTATTCTTCCTCATGTGGGGACTTTGTTTACCCATCATGAGTGGATCCGGACCTGGCAGATTTGGTTAAGTCTAGCTGAGAAGAGGTATTTTATTATATGATTTGATCTATAAAATTCAAATTTGCATATGCTTTCTAGGAACACAGCCCTGACTCAGAGATTTTGCCTTTGCAGAGAAGCAGACCATAAAATAAACAGTGCCTAATTTCTTTCCAAAGTAAGTACCTCTAACTGTAATAAAATATGGAGAAGTTCAAACCAAAAAGTGCTTTCAAGAACAGTGAGATTGCAGTGAGTGGGAGCCTACGAAATTTAATGAACGGGTAATCACAGTACTGGGAAGGCTGAGGCAGGAGGATCACAAATTTGAGGCCAGCCTGGGCTATACAGTGTAGAAAGAAAGAAAGAAAGAAAGAAAGAAAGAAAGAAAGAGAAAAAGGAAAAGGAAAAGGAAAAGAAAAGAAAAGAGAAAAGAAAAGAAAGCCGAGTATCCTGGTTGTTCTTGTTAGGTGCTCTCCCATTTTTGTGGTGCTGGGAATCAAACCCGGGACCTCAGAGACCGCAGAGCAGTCCTCTACCAACTGAGCTAAATCCCAGCCCAATACTTCTGTAATCCCAGCAACTCTGAAGGCTGGGGCAGGAGAATCACAGGTTCAAGGATAGAGTCAGCCTAAACAACTTAGCAAGACCTATCTCAAAGTAAAAAAAAGAGGAGGCTGGGAGTGTGACACAGTGGTGCAGCTCTTGCTACTATGAGCAAATCCCTGGGTTCAATAATCAGTACCGGAAAAAAAAATTTATGAAAATATAGCTTAGGCCTGGGGGATATAGCTCAGTGATAAGCACTGGCCTAGCATGTGCAAGGCCCTGCGTTCATTTCCCAGCACCACAAGAAAATAAAATAACTTAAAAAATCATCTTGAAAATATGGCTTAGACTATAGGCCAACCAGTCAGCAAGACCAAACCAAGAAATAACACCCACTGAATGGAGACCTCTGTGGTCAAAACAAATATCAAAAAGGGACCCTGGAAAAAACTGTTTCAAACTAGTGAAGCCTCATTTGAATTTACACAATAAATGTAATGCACTTGAATCATCCTGAAACCATCTCCTACCCACACCCCTGCTGGTCTATGGAAAAATTATCTTCCATGAAATCAGACCTTGGTACCAAAAAGGTTGAGGACTACTGTTCTAGAGGATAAGACAGACAATAAACAAATAGACATAAAATATCAATTAAGTACTGTCTTAGTCTGTTTTCTGTTGCTATAACAGAATATCTAAGACTGGGAGATATAAAGAATAAAGGTTTATTTTGGCTCACAGTTTTGGAGGCTGGGAAGTACAAAAGCATAGTGCTAGCATCTGCTCTCATGCTGGTGAGGGCCTCCTGCTGAGTTTTAAGGAGGGTTGGGGGGAAGAGGAAGGAAGACTGCCATGCTTTATAATAACCTAAACTTGTGAGAACAGTCCCACTCCCTTAAGGCAGTAATCCTTTTTTTTTTTGTACTGGGGGTTGAACCCAGGGCCTCTCACTTGCATGCTCTGCAAGTGCTGAGCCATTGAGCTGCACCCCAGCCCTTTTTTTTTTTTTTTTTAACTTTTTGATTCAGGGTCTCACTAAATTACACAGACTCCCTCTGGTCTCGAACTTGCGATCCTCCCACCTCCGAGATGCTCCCGCCTCCGCCTCCCCAGTCGCTGGGATTACAGGCTTTCGCCACTGCACCCAACAACGACATTAATCCTTCTTAATGACTTAATCACTTCTTAAGGGCTCCACCTCCCAATAGTTCCACAATGGCAATCAAATTTCAACATTAGTTTCAAAGGGTACAGACAGTAGTCAAGCAACAGTAATGGTTACTAAGGAAAAAAACCAAGGCTGCTGTTATAGAGTAGCCGTCCAAGGCCTTTCTGACATCATATCTGAGTTGGATACCTGAGCAAATGGAAAGAACCATCCATGAAATATTTATGAAAAGAGCATTCTGAGTAGAAGCAATGACAGAGGCAAAGTCCCCAAGCTCAAATCATCCTCAGTGTGCTGGGCTGGATGAACAGAAAGAAGGCGAATGTGTTTACAGTGAAGTGAGGAAAAGACATGTAGTCAGAGAGTACAGAAAGCTGTGTAGGCCCAGGAAGTACTCTGAATTTTATTCCAAATATAATAGGAAGTCACTAGAGAGCTGGGGCAAAAGCTTAATGTGACTGA